>RJWJ010006716.1:0-61015 GCA_004363605.1 Indri indri | reverse complement strand
CATTTACTGGTTGGCCCTTTATATGTCTTCTTTTGTTTATCTAAATGTTTATTCAGATAATTTGCCAATTCTTTAGTTGAATTATTTGTTTTATTTGTTATGGAGTGCAGTTATTTATATATTCTGATTATTAATCTCTTGTTGCATGGATAGTTTAAAAATATTTTCTTCCATCCTATAGATTTTCTCATCACTCTGTTGATTGTTGCCTTTACTGTGCCTTTACTGTGATGTCATCCCGTTTACCTATTTTAACTTTTGGTGCTTATGCTTTTGAGGTCTTACCCAAAAAATCTTTGCCCAGATCATTGTCCTGAATCATGTCCCCAATGTTTTCTTTTAGTAGTTTAATAAATTCAGTTTTACATTTAAATCTTTAATATATTTTAATTTCAATATATGTATATATGGTAAGAGATAGGGTTCTAGTTTTAATCTTCTACATGTAAATATACAGTTTTCCTGGAAATATTTATTGAAGAGGGTGACTTCTCTCCATTGTTTATTCCTGGTTCATTTGTCAAAAATCAGTTGACTGTAAGTACATGTATTTATTTCTGAGTTCTCTATTCTGTTCTATTGGTCTATGTGTTTATTTATATTCCAGCATCATGCTGTTTTGCTTACTATAGCTTTGTAATACATTTTGAAGTCAGGTAGTGAGATGCTTCTAGCTTTGTCCTTTTTGAGCAGGATTACTTTAGCTATTAGGGGTCTTTTAAGTTTTCGTATTAGTTTTAAGATTACTTTTTCTAATTCTGTGAAGAATGTCATTTGTATTTTGATAGAGATTGCATTGAATCTGTGGATTGATTTGGTTAGTACGAACATTTTAAAAACATAAATTCTTCCAATATATGATTATAGGATACTTTCCCATTTTTTGTGTCCTCATATTCCCTTCATCAGAATTTTATATTTTTCTTTATGTAGATCTTTCACTTCTTTGGTTAGATCGATTTCTAGGTATTTTGTATTTTGTAGCTATTATTTCCTTTTCATATTGTTTGCTGTTGGTATAGAGAAATGGTACTAATTTTTGTACATTGATTTTGTATCTTGAAACTTTAATGAATTTTTTTGTCAGTTCTAAGAGGTTTTTCCGGTGGAGTCTTTAGGTATTCCTAAATATAAGATCTTGTCATCTGCGCATAAGGATAATTTAACTTTTTCCTTTCTGATTTGGATGCCCTTTATATCTCTGTCTTGCCTAATTGTTCTGGGTAGAACTCCCAGTAATATATTGAATAAAAATGGTGAAAGTGGGCATCCTTGTCTTGTTCCAGATCTTATAGGAAAGGCTTTTTATTTTTCCCTATTCAGTATGATATTAACTGTGGGTTTGTCATATATGGCCTTAATTATTTTGAGGTACATTCCTTCTGTACCTAGTTTTCTGAGAGTTTTTATCAGAAGTGTTGTTGAATTTTATCAAACTGTTTTTCAGCGTCTATTGAAATGATAATATGGTTTTGTCCTTAACTCTGTTAATATGGCATATCATATTTATTGATTTTGTATGTTGAACCATTTTGCATCACTGGGGTGAATTCCACTTGATCATGGGGAGTAATCTTTGTTACGTGTTGTTGAAATCTGTTTGCTAGTATTTTGTTGAGGATTTTTGCATCTATATTTCTCTGGGTTATTTGCGTGTAGTTTTCTTTTTTGGTGTCTCCTTGTCTGGGTTTTGGTATCAGGGTAATTCTGGCCTCATAGTATAAGCTCAGAAATATTCCCTCCTCTTCAATTTTTTGAGATAGTTTGAGTAGAATTGATATTATCTCTTCTTTAAGTGTTTGTTGGAACTCGACAGTGAAGTTGTCAGGTCCTGATCCTTTCTTTGATGGGAGACTTTTTATTACTGCCTGAACCTTCTTACTCATTACTGGTCAGTTCAGGTATTTTAAATTTTTTCCTGGCTCAATCTCAGTAGATTGTATGTGTCCAGGAATGTATCCATTTATTCTAGGTTTTCCAATTTGTTGGCCTCTAGTTGTTCATAATAGCTTCTAATGATTTTTTGTATTTCTGTGGTATCAATTGCAATGTCTTCTTTTTTATCCCTGATTTTATTTATTAGGGTCTTCCCTCTTTTTTTCTTAGTCTAACTAAAGGTTTGTTGATATTGTTTATCTTTTAAAAAACTTTGTTTCACTGATATTTTGTACTTTTTTATTCTTAATTTCATTTATTTCTGCTCTAATCTTTATTACTTTTTTCCGTCTACTAATTTGAAATTGATTTATTCTTTCTTTTCTATTTCCTTGAAGTATAATAAATCATTAGGTTGTTTATTTGAAGTACTTTTGCATTTTAGATGTAGGCTTTCATCAATACAAAGTTCCCTCTTAAAAATGCTTTTGGTATAACCCATAAAGTGCATTGTGTTACCATTTTTATTTGTCTCAAGGAATCTTTTAATTATCTTTTAAATTTTTTCATTGATTGTTCAGAGCCATTTTGTTTAATTTCAATCAACTTATACAGTTTCCAATATTCCTGCTGTTATTAATTTCTAGTTTTATTTCATTGTGTTCAGAAAAAATACTTAGTGTGATTTTGATTTTTTAAAAATTTTTAAGACTGTTTTTGTGACCGAGCATATGGCCTATCCTGGAGAATGCTCTGTGTGTTGTTGACAAAAATGTGCATCCTGCAACTCTGGGGTGGAATGTTCTGTAAATGCCTGTTAGGTCCATTTTTTCTAAGGTACTGTTTAACTCCAATGTTTCTTTGTTGACAGTATGTCTGGATGATCTATCCACTGCTGAAAATGGGATGTTCAAGTCTCCTACTATTACTGTATGGACTCAATCTCTACCTTTAAATCTATATTAATACTTGTTTTATATATTTGGGTGCTTTGGTGTTAGATGCTTATGTATACACACAATAGTTGTATACTTTATCATTATATAATGGCCTTCTTTGACTTTTTTTACTCTTACTTAAAGTCTATTTTATCTAATATATGTATAGCTACTGCTGCTATTTTTCTATTTCCATTTGAATGAAATATCTTTTTTTCATATCTTTATTTTCAGTCTGTGTGTGTCTCTATAGATGAAATGAGTATTTTTCTAGATAGCATATATTGGATTTTGTTTATTTATTCATTCATCCATTTTATGGCTTTTAATTGGGGAATTTAATCCATTTACATTCAAGGTTATTGATAGGTAAGGGTTTACTACTGCCGTTTTGTTACTTTTCTGGTTGTTTTATATATTTTGTCTTCCTTTTTTGTCTCATTGTCTTCTTTGCAATTGAGTGATTTGCTCTAGTAGCAGGCTTTTAATTCGATGATATATATTTTTAATTTATGCATTATAGGCATCTGCTTTGTGGTTATCATGAGGCTTACAAGAATATCTTATAATTATGATAGGTTATTTTAAACTTATAAGGACAACTTTTATTGCAAAGAAACATATCAAAAGCAAGTTCTAAAGTTTAATAACATCGTCCTCCCAATGAATTTTGACTTTTTGATGTTTTAATTTACATCTTTTCATATTGCCTATCTCTTAACCAACAATTATTGTATTTATTGTTGTTTGTAATAGCTTTCCTTTTACTCTTCATACTTAAGATATAAGTGCTTTAGTTACAGAATTACAGTATTAGAATGTTCTAAGTTTATGTTTTCTTATTTCGCTAATTTCAGATGTTTTCTTGGTATACATTAGCGGCTGTTTATTTTAGATCAAAGATGTCCCTTTAGCATTTCTTGTAAGACAGATCTTATGTTGGTGAATCCCCTCAGTTTTTGTTTGTCTGGGAAAGTCTACCTGTCCTTCATGTTTGACGGATAGCTTTGCCGAGTACACTATTTTGGGTTGGCAGATTTTGGCTTTTTTAAAGCACTTTAAAGATAGTATCCTACTTTCTCCTAGACTGCAGGATTTCTGCTGAGAAATCCACTGAAAGCCATATTAGGGCTCCACTGAATGTTAGAGTTTCCTTTCCCTTGATGCTTTGAGTATTCTTTCTTTTTCTTTGATGTTTGCTAATTTGATCATGATGTATGTGCCTTGGCAATTTCCTCTTTGGGTTGAATGTAAGTGGAGACCTCTGAGATTCCTGTAACTGGATTCAGTCATCTTTCTCCAGATTTGGGACATTTTTAGCCATTGTTTCCTTAAATATAATTTTTAGTTCTTTTTCTCTCTTTTCCCCTTCTAGAATTCCAGTTACACGGGAGTAAGTTCACTTGATTGTGTCCCATAATTCTAGTAAGCTTTCTTTACTCTTTTTAATTCTTTTTTTTCTTTTTGCTCTTCTGATTGGATAATTTTATATGTTCTATCCTCAGCCTTGCCATTTCTTTCCTCTGTTGACCAAATCTTGTTAAACTTATCTAACAGGATTTTTCAGTTCAGTTATTATATTGTTTATATTGGGGATTTCTATTTATTTAAAAACTTTTATATTTATTTGTCAAGTTTCACATTTTGTTCCTGGATTATTTTCCAAATTTTATTTAGTTTTCTATCCGTATTTGTGTGTGTGTGTGTGTTTCCCTAAACTTCTTTAAGAGGATTATTCCGATAGTCCCATCAGACATTACATAGAGCTCTAATTCTCGTGAGTCCTTTGCTGGAGCTTTTTGGTTTATTTTGGTGGTGTCACAAAAAATCTCCCCGAGTTTGCACAATCCTTGCGTCTTTACATTGATGCCTACACATTTGAGGAAACAGCCATCTCTTCAAGTTTTTGCAGGTGTTCTCTGGTGGTGTTAAACTATTACTTCTCAGTATCAGATCTTAACCTCTGGCTTGCTATTGCTTCCCATTCTGGGCAGGACTTAGAGTGAACACTGGAACTGAAACACTGCACTAGAGCTCATTCATTGCCCTGCCATTATTTCCTGGTTGAGGAAGACTTACAGTGAACACTAGAACATAAATGTTGTGGAGAAACTATACTGCTGCCCTGTCATGGTTTCCTAGTATGGGGAAGACTTAAGTGGGAATTAAGTAGACAACTTCTGTCAATAACAGTAATTAAACCAGCTGACATGTATTAGAAATTTACTCTATGTTACACAGCATAATTAGCATGGTATGTATTATGTTTCACACACGTCTCCCAAGGATATTGAGATAGGTACACTTACTGTCTTTATTTTTTATGATGAGAATATTTAGTCTCTAAGAGATTAGGTAACTTTCTCAAGGCCTTAGTTGTGACTTGTACTTGAAACTCATGTGCACCTGATTATAGAACCCATGATTTGAACTACTTGGAACATTGCCTTGGACATCTGTTCTTTTATATATGAGTTACTTTTACCTTACATTATAAATATTTGTTTGTTTTCTCTATTCATTTAGTTTTATATAGACTGGCTACACATAAAATTGACAGCAACAGTCATCATTTTAGATATACAGAATCTGAGCAACACAAGTCTTTTCATTCCCAACCAAAATCTTTCCAGTCCATATAATGGCTGATGGTTTTATTAGTCTGAAAATAGGTTTAGCAGCTGTAACAAAAGAACTTAACAATATGGAAGCTTTGAAAGGTAGAAATCATTACCCTAATATAAAATTTTGGAAAGAATTTCATGCAAGGTTGAAAGGATGATGCAAAAATTAAGGACCTAGACTGTGGTTCCATCTAGTGGTCAAAGTGGCTGCCAATCCTACCATCACATATGCATTTCATCTGAGGAAGGGAGAAAGAGGAAGTGGAAAGGAGCGGTTCTTCATTATTTCCTTAATCATGATCATGATCACGAGGGGATGATCCAAAAGTCCTATGAATTCTCTAAGTTCTTATTCCTTTTGTAAGAATGTAATCCCATGGCCACATACAAGCTAGAGAGGCCATAAATAATCTTTTGTTAAATGCCCAAGTGCAGAGCTAAAAATTATGTTATTAAGTAAGAAAAATAGATTATGCAACTTATAATTGTGTGTGCAGTATTTTACATATGCTGTTTAAGTCAATTTGTTAATTTTGTTGTTCAAATCATTCTTACAGACTTTTTGTTTGCTTGTTCTATTTGATACAGTGAGAGATGTGTCAAAATCTCCAATTATGAGAATGAATTTGTGTATTTCTTTATTTATTAATCACAAATTTTGATTTTGAAATGTTAAAGCTGTGTTATTAGGACCACACAAATTTAGAATTTTTCTTATTTATTTTTCCTGATAGGTAAATCTTTTTTTCATTACGAAATGTCCCACTTACTTCCAGCAGTGTTTCCTACTTTAAACTCTGATGAGTATAATACTAGTATAGCTATGATAGTTTTCTTTTCGTGTCTATGCAATATATTTTTCCATCATTTCACTTTAATTTTATTGGCTGCTATTAAAATTTTTGTTTAGTTTTGGTTTTAAGCAAATTTACTCTGATGTACTTGGGTTTGATATTATTTGTATTTATCTCATTGAAGGTTCACAATCCTTTAAATTGCAGCTTCATAACTTTTTGATGGTTTTGGATACTCATTGCTTTCACTATACTATATAAATGTGTGTATATACATATTATACACCAATTTGCATATTTGTCCAAACCTTTCCTTTATTCTGTTTTATTCTGACTTTTCTTTCTGTATACTAATCCATTCCTAATCTGCATCTAATCTGCCATTAAACCTATCCATTGAGTTTAGAATTAGTATTTGATTATTTTTATAGGTTAAAGTTCTTTCTAAATTTTTTCATGTTTTAAAAATTCTTGCACAAAATACTTACAGTTATTTTGTAGTTTGTTTTTGTGACCCTATTGCCTAGACTTCTTGTATTAATCAGGGCTCTCCAGAGAAACAGAACCAATAGATGATTGATTGGCAAGGTGGGGAGTATTATGAGAAATCCCATGATTTGCTGTTAGCAAGATAGAGACCCAATGATGCCCACCCACATTGGGAAGAGCAATCTGATTTACTGAGTCCACTGATTTAAATGTTAATTTCATCTGGAAACACCTTCATAGACACACCCAGAAACAATGTTTAATCTGGTCCTACTATTGTGCAGTCAAGTTGACACACAAATTTAAGAATCATACCTCTTAAAAGTTTTGGATTGTGAGTTTTTTCTGTTGAGGTTTGGTTAAATATTGTCCTTCCATGTGCTTTGTTTTACTTTTTTAGTGCTGAATATTGTATATGAAACTTGTAGAGTCAAATTGAAATTCTGAATGATATTATCTTCCTATGGAGGGAGTATACTTTTGATTCTGGCAGGCAATTATGCTTAGGATAAATTACTGGAATCAATTAGAGATAGACATAATTCAGTAAGATGTCTCATTCCTTTGAGGATTTGTCAATTTACTGTTCACCCTTGCTCCCAGACTGTTGCTTTGCAGAGTCCAAATGAAAAACTGGGTTAAAAATCCTGGTCTCTTTGAGGGATAGTGAATATAATTTCTTTTTACATCTCTGTGAAACTGCGAACAGAGCTGCTCAGCTTCTAAGCCTCTCTAAGCCATTCTGGCTTAGAAGACCTGAACTAGAATGCTACACTCAGGCTAGAGATAAAGAAACACATGGTAGAACTTATAGGAGCTAGTGATTGAATATTGGATGTGGGAGATGGGTAGTCAGTAAGAAGCAAGGCAAAAGAATGCTAAGGATACAGGAGAAAGTTTGAAAAAGTGACAATGAAATGATTTTTTTACATCCTTGATTTTTGCCTCTTGGTAACTAGATCTGGAGATGAACATTAAAAGAAATGTTCAGCTAGCAAAACTATCTCCCATGTCAACACAAATTGCTTCCTTCATTTCATCCATCTAGACCTTAAAAATTCTTACTATATTTTTGCTCACAGGTGCCACAAAACAGATAATATTTTTAAATTTCCAGTTTATAGAGTTCTCCAGTGAAATGTTGCTGTAAATCATCTGGATCTGCTATTGCCAGAAGTAAAAATTTCCTGAACCAGGTCTCTAAAAACTCTATTTATATCTCCTTGCTGCTTAGACTTTTAAAAATCTGTAAAATCGCCTGTTGGACATGGATTTCTAATTAGAAGTTACTAAAAACAAATAAGTAGTAAAATATACAATAGATTTAAACACACCATCCAGAGGAATCAAAACTAAAAGGCTCTTAAACATAAGAACATATGGCTAATGCCACTTAAAATGAAAGGAATCTCAATTCAAATTTCAAACAGATAGAACTTTTTTCCATCAAATTTGCAAAAATCAAAATATTTAATGTCACATTGTAAATAAAGAAGCAGGTATGTTGATTGACTGCTGGTGGGAAGGTAAATAAATAAAATGTCTATAAGGCAGTATAGCAATGTCTCTCAATATTAAAATGCACTTTTCCTTTTCCTCATTGATTTAAATTCTAGAAATTAAGTCTTCTTATGTCCACACATGTAGAAGAAATTACACATCATAATAGGAGAATATGTGCATTACAGAGCTTGTCTAATAGAAAAAAGGAAAAAATTAAAAAAATCTAAAAATTGTTACAAAAAATGTTTAGAATCATTATAAAAGAATATTAAAACAAAGTAAAAAGTGTACAGAATTGTTATTTTAGGGTACAATTGTTCTGAAGAATTACACATAAGACATACAAATGCACTCATGTGCATGCATGCACACACACACACACACACACACACACTTTTTGTGTCTATACACACGGAATATTTATAAAGGACACCACAAATGGTTGTTGCCATGGACTGAAACATAGTGCATGGAAAATAGAAATAGGAGGGAGAGTTGTATTCATTGAAAATTTTTCTTCCTGGAGCACATAAGATTATAATCATAAATTCTGAATAGGCATAGATTTTTATACAGGATCACAAAACCACTAATCATAAAAATATTATAAACAAATGTTATTGGAATTAAGGAATTCTATTAATTAAATGACACTACTTTCTTAATTTTCTTTTAATAGATTCAGGGGTACAGTGTTTCTTTGTAAGATGGATGAATTGTATAGTGGTGGAATCAGGGATTTTATTGTACCTACCACCAGAATAGTGTACATTGTATCTGACAGGTAATTTTCGTCCCTCATCCCCCTCCCAACCTCCCCTGTTGTGAGTCTCCAATGTCCATTATACCTCTCTGTATGACCATGTGTACCCATCATTTAGCTCCCCTTACAAGTGAGAGCATGTAGTATTTGTTTTTTCCATTCATGAGATACTTCACTTAGGATAATGGCCTCCAGTTCCATCTAAGTTGATGCAAAAAACATTACTTCATTCTTCTTTATGGCTAACTTGTGTTCCGTGGTGAGTGTGTGTGTGTGTGTGTGTGTGTGTGTGTGTGTGTGTGTGAGAGAGAGAGAGAGAGAGAGAGAGAGTATGTGTGTGTGTGTGTGTGTATACACACATAAATATACCACATTTTCTTTATCCACTCATCAGTTGATGGGTGTTTAGATTGATTCCATGTCTTTGCAATTGTGAATTGTGCTGCAATGAACATACAAGTGCAGGTGTCTTTTTGATATAATGATTTATTTTCCTTTGGGTACATACCCAGTAGTGGGATTGCTGGATGAATGATAGGTCTACTTTTAGTTCTTTGAGGGATCTCCATACTGTTTTCCATAAGGTTGTACTACATTAAATTCCCAACAACAGTGTATAAGTTCTCTCTTTCACCTCATCCATGCCAGTATCTATTGTTTTTTGACTTTTTAATAATGGCCATTCTGACAGGGATAAAGGTATCTCATTGTGGTTTTAATTTGCATTTCCCTCATGATTAGTGATTTTTTGAATTTTTTTATATGTTTTTTGGCCATTTTTATATCTTCTTTTGAAAAAACTCTGTTCATTTCTTTTGTCCAGTTTTTAATGGGTTTATTTTTTCTTGCTGATTTGTTTGAATTTCTTATAGATTGTGGATATTAGTCCTTTATTGGATATATGGTTTGTGAGTATTTTCTCCCATTCTTTATGTTGTCACTATTAAGAGAATAGAAAATAAGGCATAGTCCACACATATCTAGAATATACATATTTTTAAAAATGTTCTTAACATCAATAAATATGGAGTTCAAATCAATTTTAGAATGGTCAAATAAAACACTTCACAAAAAAGGACTTCATAAACATAAGGAAAGTTGCTCAGTATCGTGAGTTATGATGGACAAGAAAATTAATGCCACAATAATGTACCCCAACCAAATTTACTAAAATAAAAAGAACTAAAAATGAAAAGTGTTAGCAAGGATGTAGGGAAAGGGGAGATTTCATTTCTGGTGGAAATGTAAAATAAGAAAACCAGTTCAAAAATCTCTTTAATAGGTAAATATATGTATACATGAAAACATTTTTAAAAATTTAACAAACACAAAATACAAAATGAATGCATGTATATATGCAAGAAGTGCATATATTCACCGAAAATATGTCCTAGATTATTAGTAGCAGTTTTATTCACAATAGCTAAGACATGTAAGCAACTCAAATGCCCAGAAGTATTAGAATGGATGAATTTTGGAATATTTGTACAATCGAAAACCCTATGGAGAAAGAACAAACTTTTGCTACAGGAATACATGGGTAAATATTACAGACATAGTGTGAAAAGAAGCCTTACTGAAGAGTAATTGCTATATAATTCATTTAATAAATTTTAATAAAGGCAAAGCTAAGCTAGATGAATGTTATTGAAATAATAGTTACCTCTAGAAGTTTGATACTGAATGGTAGCAAATCCCAAAGAAAGCTTCTGGGGCACTGGAAATGCTCTATAATCTTGATTTGGGTGACTGTTTTCCATTGAGCTGCTAAATGTTTTCTTAATTTTTGTTTAATTAAATAGCTTAATTTAGAAATAACTGATATAGAAAGAACCATACATATTTAATGTGTATAATTCAATAAATTTGGACATAGGTGAACACTGTGATACCTTGGCCACAATCAAGGTAATAGACATATCCAGCATCTTCCAAAGTTTCTTTATGTCTCTTTGTTTTTGTTTGTTTAATTTGTTTTTATGGTAAGAACACTTAACATGAAATCTGTCTTCTTAAATTTTGAAGTACACAATACTGTATTGTTACCTGCAGGCATTAAGCAAATAACACTTAAGCATACGTATGTTAAAGCTCAATAAAAAATAATATGCAATTCTCATTATTTGGTTGCCATGATTAAACTTAAGTTGTGCTTTCTTGTTTTTAAGAAAAGAGTTCAAAGTTTTTCCATAGTTCTAAGGTCTATATGATCGAATTTCTTCAGGTTATCTCCCTAGCCTCCCTTATCCCTCTCAATCTCCTCTCTCCCACTCACCCATCAAGCCTTAACTCTAAATGTAGTAAACTTCTTCAGCTCACAGAATTCAGAAGCCACAAACATAGTTTCTAATGTACTTCCATCATGCCTCCACCTCAACCATGTCTGTTCACCCTTTAGGTCTCTGTTTAGAAATCGCCCCCTCTGCACAGAATTCCCTAATCTAACAGGGTGCTTAAGCAACTCCCCTAATCGGTCCTCTATACATCCTTTACAATAATTTCTTATTATTTGTTTCTTACTGTTGTAATTTTCATACTTGTCTATGTCTCCCAGAAATTTTAGTGAAAATAAGCAGCACGTTTATAATTTCCACCATCAATTATCTATTATTTAGCACAGAATGTGACACAAAGTGTTCAACACATATGTATAAAATAAGTGGTATTTTTGGAATTAAATGTAACAATATTTGAGGCACTTAATTTGTGAAGAGACACAATTACTATCATTTAACAGTGAGTAGTTTATAAGCTCCTCTATTAGCTTTTCCATAGGTTTGTCTCTAAACCATTAACAATGAATTTTGAAATATATAAGGTTTTTGAATAATTTATCAGTCCATCAGTTTCTTTCAGTATTTTTCATAGAACATTCCAAAGAACATTGGCTTTATAAAGTATCCTACCACTACTTAAGTTCAGCAAATACCACATTCTCTCATCCCTTCTTTCTTTCTTTTTAACCAAAATTCACATGCCAGAGAATGCTTTTGTCCAAAGCATTCTTTTGAAAAGTCTGAAATGTGGAAATCTGTGAATAATGTGATGAACTAATTCTTTAATATTATTATGCAGTAATTTTCACTTCATTATCATATATAAAATTTGGGAGAAAATTAAGATCATGAACATAGAGCTTTTTACTTAAATTTTCAAAAGCATATTTTAGTAGAATTTATGAGAAGTCTCTGTTTTTCTTCAAAAAAGGTGGAACAAAATAACATGTCTCCTCTTTCACTAGGAAAATATAAATTTAAACCTACTCAGAGTTAGGGGGAAATATATATACCCACACACATATTCATTTTCTGCTTTACTATAATTGAAAGATTTCCTATATTATTTCTACATGCCATTCAATGTAAAGGTGTAATGTCTTTCTTTTCACAAATTTACTTTATAAAACGATTATATCTACAATTCAATATAAAATCCACTGGCTTAATATAATTTCCTGGGGACAAGAAATATACTTTTGTAAGAAATAAAAATACATGTCATTTTTTTTATTTCAAGTGTAAATGGCAGCATAGTATTTTTCTCTTCTTTTCTTTTTAATCTCAAAGGAAATAAAAAAATATTCAAAAAGCTTTTGTTTTTTATAGGTGTCTACTATGCTCCTTTAAGTATCATTTTCACTGTAGGTATTAAACATAAAGTTATCAAGACACAGCATGATTCTTATAGTTTGCAAAATCTAAACATGTCATGGAACATGGTTTATACCTTTACATGAACTTTCATTATGACAATATGTTGAAGTTGCACACTGTGGTCATGAAAACTATTTATTCATGTTTCCATTCAAGAAATATTTACTCAGAACTCCCTATGCACTAGGTATCTCCACACTGGGGATATGAAAGTAAATAAGACACAATGCTTATCCTCAAGGACCCACAGTCACGCGAGTAAACAGATTAGAGCATTCAATATGAGAAATGATCCTGCTATGCCTAGGATCGTATGGGTATACACAGACAAAGGACAGCACGGATGGGCCAATCAATTAATTCAATAGTCATTTAGCAAATTTTCTTAATCTCTTACTATGTGTCAGATATTCTGACACAAATTTTCTTAATCTCTTAGTATGTGTCAGATATTCTGACACATAGTAAGTCTGTGTCTCACAGACACAGTAGTGAGAAAAATCAAGTATCTGTCTCCATAAAGTTTACATTTCATTATAGGGAGTCAGACAATAGACAAACACAGGTTAGCTATATGTCAGATGGCAATAAGTACTTCATGCCTGAAGGGACTTTGGGGTCTGACAACCACTGGAGGTGTGGGAGAGACTTGCTTAAAGTAACTTGACTGGGATCAGAAATCATGTCAGCTGTCACTCTCCTTATCGTAACGTGAGAGAGCAGAAGGTTAAAAGTCAGTGAAAATACACCATTGCTCTCTGTCCCAGTTTGTACGCATAGTACAACAGCATGATAGTGATCAAGAATGACTACTAAGCAGTCTGCAGTGTGTTAGAATGATAAGTGAGTAGGGGGAAGAGTAAACAGAGGCAAAGATGTGACTATTGGGTAGTCCAGGCAAATGGAAATAAGATCCAACATTAGAGGGTGCAATGGGAGAAAAATATAGTAACTATCTTCAGTTCTTGCTTTCACTCCATCAAGAGGGAACGTTCCTTTTATGTTGCCATCCAGCCTCTCCAGATACTGCAAGGTGGGATGGAATAATGGATAAGGTAGCAAACTGCTCCCTTTCTCTATGTAGAAAAATACAGGTGTGATGTCTTTTGTCACGTGGAAACTACAATTAAGGAGAGTAAATACAGAAGAAAGGGCCAGTTAGAGAAAATTCTTTAAGGTCTACTTTGTGGTGGGTTTTATGACCCCAACCCTTGTATCCTCATGATACCTCGAGTGAGCATCTGCCTTACTCTTCAAAACATTTGTTAACGGATCTAATGGTGTGTTGAGCAAACTGGAGCATAATTCTTTAAAAATAAATATATGAGGGTTACTATTGTAGTCAAAATGACCAGTAGGTACATGTGGAATTTTCTAGAGTGGTTCTGGTACTGACTGTGGGCAGTATGGCAGAGCAGACCACGTAAGTCTGCAGGCTCTGGAGCCATACAGGCTGTTTTCACATCTTGCTTCAGCACGCAGGAGCTGTGTGATGCTGAGCATGCTAATCGCTCTCCCTGTTTCTCGGTGCCGCACAGTCTAAGATGGAGAACATAACTGCAGTCAGTGATAGTTGCTGTGCGGATTAAATAAATCAACATGTAACTCATCAATGCAAATTCTCAATAAAGGTTAGCAATTTCTATTATTAGTTATTTCAACAGAAAAATATTTGCAAAACCTGAAATTACTCTCCTTTTATCCTGTCTCATTTTCGACTTGAAAAAGAAATAAATAAATTACACTATCAGAATTATTAAAAACTGTTAAAGAGGATTAAAGTAAAGGACAATAAGATAAAGGTGAATTAATTTTAATAACATAATTAGATTTTAAAATTCTTTTCTGAGAATACTAAATACTATACACTTCTAGGGTGAAAATTTAGTGATAAGATTTGTCTTTAACATACATTGTCTAATAATGTTTCTACCCAAACTTCAAAATATTTTTAAATTTCAAAAATTGAAATGATAAAGTATGAACATTTTGTGATAAGAGACACATTAGGGGAACATCGTGAAAAGTAACTACATATAAATCCTAGATTTAAAGAAAAATGCTATGAAGGATATTATTAGGACAATTTGTAAAATTTAAAAATAGACTGTGTATTAAATGAATAGAATTATTGCAATGCTAAATTTTATGTAATTGATAACTAGATTGTGGTTAATCATTTAATTCTACAATGTAAGATGTAACTGTACAATTATACATTATTGAGACTGCCTTTGGTCATAGGAACCACATACTAAAATTTAAAGGGATCTTGCTCCCTAGGTCCTGGCTCCACAAGGCATGCTTAATAAAACAGGCTAACTTCCTTAATATATGACTATTTGTAGTTGTGCTTTCTACTTAAGATACTTTTAAAGAATATCCCAGCAAGCAAACATTTTAAAATAATCAAGAGAAGAAATCTCCATAGAAAAACTTAAAGGTGTCATTAAAAGGAAGTTATTTTACATCTGATTGGGACATGACAGCATGAATGTAGAGCAGCTAAGTAACAGGTTATCCTGAATCATCTCAAATTGATTTTTATTTTTGGTAGAACGAAAAGATGCATGAAAAAACCTAAATTGCTAGAGGAGACTGTGGCAAATGAGAAGATATTCAGTTTAGGGGATTGACTCTTTAGAATAGGCTGGGAGTTTTCATTTTACATATTTTCTCCTTCTTTTTTTTTTTTCCAAGTGCAGCGATTTATTTATTTGTTTATTTATTTATTTATTTTTATTTCAGAATATTATGTGAGTACAAAAGTTTTGGTTTAATGAATTACTTTTGTACAGTTTGAGTCAAAGTTATAAGTGTGTCCACCACCCAGATAGTGTGCATTGTACCTGTTATGGGTGATTTTTACACATCCTTTCTTCCCCCTTCCATCTGCTTGATTTCCATTGAATTTTACTGCCATATGTACACATGACTGTTGATCATTTACTTCCAATTTAATAATGAGTACATGTGGTGTTTGTTTTTCCATTCTCGCAATACTTCACTTGGGAGGATGGTCTTCAGTTCCATCCAGGTTGTTATAAAAGATATTAGTTCACCATTTTTTTATGGCTGAGCATTTTACTTATTTTCAAAGAGAGTGCTAACCTTTAAAATTATGTTGTTGCTTTTTTAAAATGCGTATTTATAGCCAATCTTTCAGGTCAAATAGTGTTTTGTGAACCTAATAATTTTTTAAAATGTATGTGTCAGGTTATGTTTGGGTGAGCACTACTGCTAATTCCTGATATTAAAATGCAAGCATCTGATTTAGTTAAGGATTACATTTTTTTTTTACTACAAATAACTGACAACATAAACAAAAATAGTATAAACAAATTGGAGGTTGCATTTTTCTTACATAAAAATATTATATAAGCAAGTAGTCCAGGACTGATACATTAATAGTAGACTTTTTGGTCATAAAATATCTATGCTTCTCTTCCCTTCATGCTCAGTCATCTTTACCATGTAGTTTGTCATGTGAAAACTTGGAATGGCTACTCTACCTCCAATCTACCTTGAATACACCTCCAATCCCATGTTGATGTTCAGGGAAGGATAAAGGTAAAAAAGGGCAATAGACAAAGTATATAATTCAGATCCTTTTTAAAGTGTGTGTGTGTGTTTTTTTTTTTTTTTTTAATCTATTCCTGGTAATTCTAAGCAAGAATAAAGAATGGGTGTTTTGTGGGTAGCAAGTAGTGTCCACTTATCTAAACCAAAATATCCATCCTGACTCAAAGTAATATCCATTTTTCTAAAGTTCTTATTTTAAATAATTATTAGAATTATCACCAGTTGCACACATTATTTACTCTCTTAGGAAAAAATCCAATAGAATAACAGGTGTTAATAATTTGGATATATAGAATAACCATCGTTCACTACTAATGATCAAATATTTTCTATAAATTTAGTAGGCTAAGTAAAATTCATACACGATGAGCTGAGTCATAGATATCATATGCCCTACTGATTAATTAAAATAAATATTTATAGGAGTAAACTTATTATATACTTTTTAATAAAAGTTATCAAGCTATTTCTTGATAGTTTTGACCATAAGCAAATGTAAATCCAAGACAACTCTTTTATCTACCTCTCCGTCTGGTTTCTAGCAAACAAAGGCAAGCAAATTTAGCAAACATTTTAAGATAAGCATAAGCATGTGGAACATCATCAACATACTACTGATGACCTTGGTATCCTAAATATGCCATGATGAACTAAAAAATGAATTAATCAACAATTTTCAACAATTATTTACTTTGAACCAATTATTTATTACCTTGTGCAACATGCAGTGGGATTTTTGGGAATCTACTACTCACCTTAGCATTTTAAAATATATTCTATATAATTATCTATTTTGTGGTTGATCAAAGTAAAAGGAGTTACTTCTTTTAAAAAATATTTTTATCTTATTTGATTTAAAAGCTGTCTGTGAATAGTCAGCCTTAGGCTTAGTATAATAATCTTGATGATGTGAGGGGTCTCAGGTAGTGCATACATCAGAAAATATGGCACAGACAAAAAAGGAAGACAAAATATAGTGATTTGATAAAATATCCATTTTTATAGGTGTGATCTAAGAAGGACTGTACTTTACAAATATCTCAGTTTGAGAGCTATTTAAAGGAAAAAAAATGTCAAGAGCACCTTACCTTTGAAAGCTGACCTAGAATAGCTTTTTTGTGGTTACAGGCAAGTATTCTCACTGGGAAAAATCAAAGGCTGCAAGAACTAAATGATCAGTTGCTTCCTTTTGCTAACAGTAGGAGACTTATATTTTTATTTGCTTTAACAACAATACCATCTTGATTTGGAATAGGAAGCAGGATTTGTATAAAATTTTAAATTTTAAATTTCAGAGAAATTTCACCTTTCCAAGAATATTATGGGTTTACAATCTGCCAAACAAAGAACATGTATTTATTCTCAAGTTATTTGTTGTTAGATTTGAAAGCAAGAGAGTGATAAAGTGGAAAATACCAGTTATTTTAAAATCTAGTATAATCGACATAAAAGTGTGTGTGTGTATATACTTATACCGGCAGTGAGTAGTAAGGTACATATTTCATAGTTTTGAAGAAGGAATGGGGATATGGCTGTGACTGGAGGAGACAGAAAATTGTATAAAGGAAATTGATGTGTGGTTGTTCAAAAGTTTTGTTTCAATGTCTTATAGCCACAGCTTGTAGATAAACACACTCTCACCAAACTTGCCATCTGCTATCCTAAATGCATAGGTTTGTGGATCCAATGAAAGGACAAGAATTGAGAGAGTTATTTTTTGTTTACTTTTGACTAACCCGTAAAGGGAAAATAAAATCTACATGATCCGGGTGGACAGAAGCTATCGAAATAGTAGCATAGCAGATTAGTCTTTGAGATCCATGAATCTATGAATGAAAGTAGAGGCAGAATATGGAACAAATTCTAAGCAAGATAAAACCCATAAGGTGAGAGGAACTGTACGTACAAGAATTTGGAGGCTACTGAATAAACCAGTAGAACTAATACAAAAGGATATTCGTAATGTAATACCAGGGAAAAGAAGGGGTTAATAAATTACTCTTGTGGCAAGCTATGGAAGATTTGAAAGCCAAGAATATAAACTTTAGCTCAGGCAATCACAATATAACTTGATAATGCAAGATTTTAGGAAGATTTGTCTGGCAAATGCCAAATGACTTCGTGGAAAAAAGAGATACCATTTAGAAGGCAATTTCAATATTTTGAAAGTGAGGTAACATAGGAGGAAATTTGAGGACTCTTTGGTCATGGCATGACATTGGATTTTATCCAGAAAGCAATGAAAAGTGCAACTGCATTTTAGAAATTTCACTTTGCACTATGAATAATATTAATATATTGAAGGGAGACAAGTTTGAGGCGAGGGGATTAATTGAAAGAGTGCTGCTTGATCCAGAGAAAAAATAATCATGTTGGAGAGAAGATTATAGATCCCATAAATATTTCAGAGTTTGACTTGTCAGTATGCAATGATTAATTGAAAACGAGGCTGTGATGGATTAAGAGAGAATCATGGTTTCTCACTTGAGAAACTGGAAACAAAGTGTCATTATGAGAAAGAGCACAAAATTAGCAGGAGGTACTGCACCTTATCATAGTGGGTGTGGTGATAATTGATGACTTCAGTCCAGAACAAATTGGTTCTGAGGTATCTATGACTATGTTGACAGAGGTTAGATGATCATCTAGGATTTAGATATTTGGGGATGAAGTTAAGAAAATATTTAACATTTTCACAGTCTGGGGGAGAATCAGAATTTGAAGACAGAAGAGAGTTAAAACCAGGAAAATGTCAGGTGCTAGAAAATAAAGAAAAGGAAATTTTAAATTCCACAGCTAGCAATGACATTTCATGTCATGCAGCAGCCATTATTAATCTAAGTATTTCATTATACTATGTATTTAACTTGAGTTAGCTTTTCTAAAATTGTATACATGTGACTCTCCACCTATACTAGAAGTACATGGAATGAATATTGTTCTTATACTTAATTGAAGGAATTTATCCCAAAATCAAATTAAGAATATTTTGCAAAAAATGAAGGATCAATATAAGGAAAGTTCATATGAAAAGCTAAAGCTATTGTGCGACTTAATTTGAAATGAAAACGAAGTTATTCAGAATTGTATGTAAGACATACTGAAATTTTGTTTTTAATGTTACTATTGAACACAACCAATCTCATATGATCTTAGCAAAATTTATATTCTGTGTGTATTTTTTTATTTATGACATACATTGTTCCAGAAAGAATGTTAGCTGGCTTATTAGAATATATGAATTTTTATATATATGCATATATATGATTATGTTTATATTTCATAAGATTAAAAAAATAGAAAGAAAAGCTAGGGTAGGGACAGAAATTAGTCAATAATAAAACTGAATACATCCATAAAAACAACCTTGTTACTTTCATGGAGGACAAATTTGACTCAAAGTTTGTTAGAAAGTCTTATAGATAAAGGTAGTCTGTTCAGTTACACATTTCACTGTGATCATAAGATTAAATATGTTTTTGGAAGAGCAATAGTGAATCTTCTCAGACAATGTTTACTATACTAAAGAAAGTCCTTAGCTGCATTGTCCTGGAATAGCTGCAATAGGGCTTTGCTTCCCAGACTCTTGACTTAGCATTTTCTCTAATACAGACTGATAAGGAATTTCACAAAAGCAATTCTGCTGCATTCCAGGTACTATTCTCTGTTGATTTGACTTAATAAAGTGGCTGAAGACAGCATAATGCTTTCTATAGGAAGGACTCCATGCACAGATCTGACAATGAAACAAACGCGTACTCAACAATCTTTCCAGTGTAATTCTCTGTTGAACACAAAATGTCTATGCATACAATCATCCAGGCATTCAGAGAAGATGAATGGCTTTAGCTTGTCTTAAGCTTCTACACTCTGGGATGCATATGCATGCTGTCCATCAGAGAGGCATTCATGCAGTGACACTTGGAAAGAAGGAAAAACTAGGGCAAAGGATATCAGCCTATTTCAATTGAAATATTCTTGCAAGTCCCTGAATTTGTTGTCATGTAAATTACCTATATAACTCTTAGAAAAATACTGTCTTTGCTCATATCAAATAAAAGAAGCACATTGTAAATTACTCAAACACTTTACCCATCAGGATGTGCAACATTTATGTTGGGTATAAACATAAGTCAGTATTACCAATTAACCTACTTATTATATTAGTATAATGGATTGTAGCTGGCAAATGTAGTGTAAATAAACTGCTATGATGCACATACGAGTGTTCTGTGAAGAAACATTTCAACTTTTCTTTTTTCGAGGTACATTCATTTTATTTATTTATTTATGATTCATGCTTTTTAACCACTGCATGCTATTTCACTGTAAGAATGCTTCAAATTTATTTATACATTGTGAATGGACAACTAAGCTGGTTCCCAACTTTTAACAATGAATAAATAATGCTGTTGTGAACATTTTTGAACATGTTTCAATGCTTATTTGCAAAAATTTCTCTGAAAGTTAATTCTACCTGAATGAAATTGCTGGGCTTTGAGAGATATACATGATAACATTTACTAAATAATGCCAAATGCTTTAATGTGTGTTTTTTTTAAATTTTTTATGTCTCATATTATGCAGGTACAAATGTTTAGGTTACATATATTGTACATATCTTTGCCCCACCCGAGTCAGAGCTTTAAGCGTGTCCATACCCCAGACGGTGCACAACACACCCATTAGGTGTGAATAAATCCATTCCCTCCTCTCCCCCTCCACCTGCCTAACAGCCGATGAATGTTACTACTATATGTGAACATAAATATTGATCAATTAATAGTAATTTGATGGTGAGTACATGCGGTGCTTGTTTTTCCATTCTTGTGATACTTCACTTAGTAGAATGGTCTCCTGCTCTATCCAGGATAATACAAGAGATGCTAGATCACCATTTTTTTCTGTGTGGCTGTGTAGTACTCCATGATATATATATATATACCACATTTTATTAATCCACACATGCATTGATGAACACTTGGGTTGTTTCCACATCTTTGCAATTGTGAATTGTGCTGCTATAAACATTCTGGTGCAGATGTCTTTTTTATAGAATGTCTTTTATTCCTTTGGGTAGATGGCCAGTAATGGGATTGCGGGATCAAATGGTAGTTCTACTTACAGCTCTTTGAGGTATCTACATATTACTTTCCGTAGAGGTGTATTGGTTTTCAGTCTCACCAGCAGTGTATGAATGAGAGTTCCTATCTCTCTGCATCCATGCCAACATTTATTGTTTTGGGACTTTTTGATAAAAGCCATTCTCACTGGAGTTAAGTCATATCTCCTTGTGGTTTTGATTTGCATTTCTCTGATCACTAGAGATGCTGACTTTTCAACTTTTAATTGTAACCTCCAATTTTGTTGATACCATAAGAAAACATACAATCTCTTCTTAAGTGATCTTATTCTTAAAGTAAAATTTTTACTTTGTTATCCTTCCGTTTGCTATTTTCTAAATACCTTAAAAACAAATAAGAATAAATCATTTCTGCTTTAAGAAATATTAATAGATACATACAAGTATAATATTTTAAGCACTAGAAGCCTCAAAACTTCATAAACTTGATCATTCAAAACTCAATCTTGTTAATGGCATACTACTACTGTGTGATAACTTTGATCAATACAGATTTTAAATTCAAATGCCAACAAGGTTCAGGCAGATAACCTAATAGAGTAAGATTGGACAGCTGGGGGCTACGATGAAAAAATAAAGCTAAACCCATACCCAGTGGTGTCTTTAAAAACCATTAAGCCTAATTGTGTCATATTTTCTGATTTTCTGAAAGAAAGTCTAAAAATCAAGACTTTATATTTGTAACAGCTCACACATAAAATATGCACAAGTAATCCTAAACAATGTGTCTGTGGTTAGTCTCACATCTGTAGGTTTGGTCATATTCAATGGTCTCACTTGACAACATCAAAGATTTTGAAACATATAATTGAAATATATACCTATATTATTTTAGAAAAGAAAAAAGTTAAAACTCTATAAAAGTTTTCTATGAACATCTTGAGAAATGCACACTCATTCCATTCATATTATGACATCTAAATATTAATATATACAGAATATTTTATATTTTTAAATGTGAATTATTCTTTATATACATTTATGCCTTGAAACAAGTAAAATTTTCCATGGAATCATATAATTAAATAGTGAAAACTGCTGTTGAATTTATAGAAAAATATCAATGGTAAAATAATGAACTCAATAATTTTAAAAGTTCCATTTCTTCCAATAATATTTTTATATTTTGATTTTAAATAATATTAACTCATGGAGAATAATGATAAATAAATATATAAATCAATACATGCAGATACACCAAAGAGATTTCCAATGTTAATATTTTGGTGAATTCCGTTCTCATCGTTTTACTTGAATACATGTAACCAACTGAAAAATTAGCATAAAACTGAGTTTAGAGTTCTATGATCTGCCTTGTTACTATTTTAATACAATCATTTTCTTACCATTAAACAGTCATTAAGTATTAAATTTAATGACAATGCAATATTGCATTATATAATCACACTGTAATTTATGAAACAAAACTATTATTGGATATGTGTAATATTTTCAAATCTTTGCTATTATGAAAAATGCTACAAAGGACATTTTTATTCATCAATATGTTTTTGGCATCAGGATAATTTGCTACAGATTATCTAAATCTAAAAAACACAAATGTATTTGCTGCCAGAAGGCTTTCCACTCTTTTATGAAAATTTCCTTTTCTGCCCTGATCAGAAAGCCATAGGTTTTAATAAAAAATTAATTTTGTCAATTTGATTGATGAAAATCATAGGAAATCTCTATTCTTGATTGTTTACTAGTGAGTATGAGCCTGTATGCTATGTTTGCTGCCTATTTGTATTTCTTTTCCCACCAATCATCTTTTCATTACATGTGTTCAGTTTTCTAATGAAAAGAGGGTGATTGGTTATACGTTTTCAAGAACTCATGTATTAAGGATGATTATCACGTTTCTATCATACTTGCAATTATTTTCCTACAGAAATATATAGGAGGCTATAAATGAATAATACTTATATCTATGTCATTTTTCAAAGTACGGTAGTATTAGCAACAAGAAAAAGCTATCACAGATGGATTTGTATATGCCTTGGATGTATAATTATCTTCCCATGGATTTACTCTCACATTAGAAAAGATTCTATTTCCTGTTTTAACCTGAAAGCAGACAACTTTTAAATTCTTCTTCCTAGAGAAAATAGATGAAATGATTGGCTTAATAAAAATGCAACAAACTGAAAAATTTTAGGCAAAATCCATGATTCAGAATTTGATTATGGAAGTGGAGAGAAATTACCAAATGTAGATAAAATGTAAAGATTTCTTTAAAATAATCCTTGCCTCACATGCTCTAAATATGATTGAATTAAAGACCAGCCTGGGTGACATAGCAAGACTCTCTCTCTCTACACACACACACACACACACACACACACACACACACACACACACACACACACACTAGGGAAAAGAATCCCAATTCGATAAACGATGCTTGGAAAATTGGATAGCCACATGCAGAAGACTGAAACTGGATCCGCACCTGTCACCTCTCACAGAAATCAACTCACAATGGATAGTAGACTTAAACCTAAGGCATGAATCCATAAGAAAATTTTAGAAAAACTCTTATAGACATCAGCCTAGGCAAAGAATTTATGAAGAAGACCCCCAAAGCAATTGTAGCGACAACAAAAATAAATAAATGGGACCTGATCAAATTAAAAAGCTTTTGCACAGCCAAGGCAACAATCAACAGAGCAAATAGAGAATGGGGGAAAATATTTGCATGCTATACATCCAATAAAGGTCTGGTAACTAGAATCTATATAGAACTTAGGAAAATCAACGAGAAAAAATCAACCCATTAAAAAATGGGCAAAGGACATGAACAGAAACTTTGCAAAAGAAGACAGAATAAAGGGCAAGAAACATGAAAAAATGCTCAACATCTCTAGTCATCAGGGAAATGCAAATCAAAACCACAATGCAATATCATTTAACTCCAATGAGAATGGCTTTTATCAAAAAGTCCCAAAACAACAAATGCTGGCATGGATGTAGAGAGATAGGAACACTCATACATTGCTGGTGGGACTTCGAACTAGTGCAACCTCTGTGGAAAGCAGTATGGAGATACCTCAAAGAACTAAAAGTAGAACTACCATTTCATCTAGCAATCTCGCTACTGAGTATCTACCCAAAAGAAAAAACAACATTCTATAAAAAGGACACTTGCACTTGGATGTTTATGGCAGCACGATTCACAATTGCAAAGATGAGGAAACAACCCAAATGCTCATCAATACATGAGTGGATTAATAAAATGTGGTATATGTATACCATGGAGTACTCCTCAGCCATAAAAAAGGCAAACTAATACCTCTTGTATTATCCTAGATGGAGTTAGTGCCCATTCTTTGAAGTGAAGTATCACAAGAATGGAAAAACAAGCACCACATGTACTCACCATCCAACTGGTACTAAATGATCAAAACTTAGGTGCATGCATGAAAGTAATATGCATCAGGTGCCAGGACGGGGGAGGGAGATAGAGGGGAAGGGTAAATTCACAACTAATGGGTGCGGCAGGTACTGTCTGGGGGTTGGGCACGTTTGTAGCTCTGGCTTGGGTGGTGCAAAAGCAATATATGAAACCAAAATCTTAGTAACCCCATAATATTCTGAAATTTAAAAATAAAATAAAAAGAAAAAATATGTATATTAGCCAGGACTGGTAGTGCACACCCATAGTCCCAGCTTCTTGAGATGCTGAAGAGGGAGAGTTGCTTGAGCTCAGGACTTCTAGGCTGCAGTGACGATCAGGCCACTGAACTTCAGCCTGGGTGACAGAGTAAGACCCCCTTCTCAAAAACATGCATAAGTAAATAAAAATAAAAAAAAATATGATTAAATGCATGCTGTTCAATTTTGAAAAATTTTTATATCAGAAGTATATCTTGATTCTAGTCCTAACCGATGTTCCTGCTATGTAATTCAATATTAAATTGGATCACAATAAAAATAACTCCATACCTCCATCAATGTTTTAGAAAGAAGAATCTTAAATGATCTTTACTTTCAAGCAGAAGAGGAGAGAATGATTTTAGCACTCAAAAACACCTTTTACTGGTCCCAGAGGCATAAACATAAAATCGTGTTTATGAAATAATGCAATTATATCACAGAGCTGTCCTCTTATGATTATGGAATTGCAGTTGGGTTCTTTGGCAATTGGGAAAGGGAAAAAAAAGTATTTGACACAATGCGAAGTATGGCCATAGCATATGTCAGAGCTTTTAAATAGATGACTCACACATATTTTATTCAAATGTGTGTCATGATCATTTAAAAGAAAAGAATGCATCATTGAAACTAATTTTGTGAATAATCTATGTGATGTCTACATATTATGAAATTCAACTTAAATCACTTTACACAGCTTAACCATTGCCTCTTAAGAATTGCATTTTTAATAGTGAGCAAGACAGTTGGATACACAAATAATTAAAGTGATGTATGCCACAGGATTGTGGGATTTTGGGATGGGAAAGGTTATGTAATAAGTCATTGCCATTCTATTTTCATTTGTATAATAAAAGCAAATTGTTGCTTAAATAAGTAATCAAAATTGTTTTTGTATTAATTTGAGCAATAATGTTTGCTTAATATTATTTTGAAAGCTCAAACTCTTGATAAATATCAGAACTTTAACTATGACCTATATTAGTTTTACTCAGAAGATCTCATTTAAAACACATCAGATGCATTAACAAAACAATAAAAAATATTGAGTCAAAGGAAGGATGTTCTGTGGCTTATGTATCTATTCCCAGAATTTTAGGGAAGAAATTATCCTTAGGAGAATCAAGAATGAATCACTAACAAATCATTCCCAGGAAAGGATGTGTATGTGTGATTAGCAATGATTAAAATCAAACGCTTATAAATGACTTCCCAATGGGGTGATTTAATTTAACATTGAGTTGTAGAGAGATGATAGAATAAAGGTTGTTTTTTTTTTTCTGTTTCAAAAACTTTATTTTTTTTTATTTTATTTCAGCATATTACAGGGGTACAAATGTTTAGGTTACATATATTGCCTTTGCCCCACCCGAGTCAGAGCTTCAAGTGTGTCCATCCCCCAGACAGTGCACATTGCACCCATTAGGTGTGTATACACTCATCTCCTCCTCCCCTCTGCCATCTACCTGACACTGGATGAGTGTTATTACTATATATGCACTTTAAGTGTTGATCAGTTAATACCAGATTGATGGTGAGTACATGTGGTGCTTGTTTTTCCATTCTTGGAATACTTCACTTAGTAGAATGGGTTCCAGCTCTATCCAGGATAATACAAGAGGTGCTAGATCACTATTGCTTTTTTGTGGCTGAGTAGAACTCCATGGTATACATATACCACATTTTATTAATCCACTCATGTATTGATGGACACCTGGGTTGTTTCCACATCTTTGCAATTGTGAATTGTGCTGCTAGAAACATTCTAGAGCAGAATTCTTTTGTATACAATGTCTTTTGGGTAGATGGCCAGTAATGGGATTGCTAGATCAAATGGTAGTTCTACTAGTAGCTCTTTGAGGTATCTCCATATTACTTTCCACAGAGGTTGTACTAGTTTGCAGTCCCATCAGCAGTGTATGAGTGTTCTTATCTCTCCACATACACACCAGCATTTATTATTTTGGGACTTTTTGATAAAGGCCATTCTCACTGGCAGATAAGTGATATCTCATTGTGGTTTTGAATTGCATTTCCCTGATGATCAGAGATCTTGAGCATTTTTTCTATGTTAATAAAGATTGAATAAAATGGAATCAAGGAGATAATAATCAAGTATCCAGGAAGAATTAAAGATCAAAAATGTTAGAAAAAAATGTCAGTGTCATTAACATGGAACATTTCTAGTACCACCTCATTCAAACTAGCTTGGGGAAGAAATAAACATTTAGCGTGGAATTCATCATAATTGGTTGAAGTTAAAATTAGAGAGTTGTTTTTTGGGGCAAAATGAGAGCAACACATGGCACCTGACACAAATTAAGAGTTTAATAAATGATAAGTAAAATTTAAGACTGAAAATAGATGGGAAAATGCAGATCAAAACTTCATCTGGCTCTGAAAAGTGTTTATTGAATGTCAGATTTAAAATAACTACTCAAATATAAGATATTTTAATCAATTAATTGACATCTAATTTGATATTTATATCTTGCTAAGTACAAATTAAACACCTGTATCTACTCTTGAAGGTTAATACATTCATATGAATGCAGTTGCAATTTTAGTATTTTAAAGTTCAAACTTAATTAAATGGCACAAAGACTAATTTGTTGCGTACATTGAAATGGGTCTGTGTATTGTTATGATTCTTTTTTACTTCCCCATTATATAAAAAACGTCCATTTCCTCTGGGAATATTTGCATTTTAAACATGTGAACCAATCACATTTACTGCAGAAATCATAAAATTAGAAGTTGATTTACACCAAGTGTAAAAATCAAAAATAGGACTGGAAAAATCCTGACTTAAAAAAAATGAGAAAATTGAAATAAAATTTTAAATACAGTGATTTATTCGAACCTCCACACAGAAGGACAACAAGTCTGAATTGATATAAGGATAAAATATAGATATTTATATGTGACTCTCAAATATATTGTTGTACAGTCTTTAGAACTACCATAAGTCATATAACTAACATAAGGGATGGTTTTTTTGTAAAAATATTATCAAAACTCTGAAGTGACAGAAAAGCAAATAAAAATGACAATTTTAACTGAGATGTGGAATAGATAAAATATCAGAAGGATACGAACATTTGTTGAGTGCCTATCATATTCCAGAAAATGTGCTATGTATTTTCACATTGTTTAATTCACCAAAATATCCTAACTGGTATTTTGATCATCACTTGTTCCTTAAATAAATACTTATTTTATGAGTCACAGGAATAAATTTTGATTCTCTCTTCTATAGGTAAGAAAACTGAAACTCAGAATGATTAACACATTTTTCAAGATTATGCAGCTAAAAAGTGACAAGTGTTCAATCATAATTTCAAAACATAGTTTTGCCATTACATCATGTAAAATATTAGTGTAGTAGAAGTAAATTATCTCTGAACTGAGAGAAATCTTTGCTATTAGTTTGGGAAGAGATCTCAAACACTGGCAATGATAAAGACAAGACTCATGAGAAAGTCAGAGATGACTTAGCTAGCCTGATAACTAAGTAACCAAAGTTAACACTTGGTATAGGTTCCTAAGAGGAATTAAATAGGTCTTTAATCCTGTTCAATCTACTGACTCACCTGGCAGTCCTGAGATATCAATCTTTTCATAAAAATTTCCACCCTTACCTCATCAAGTTTCCATCTGTTTCAGGACAGATAGAGAAATTGTTCACAAATAGTAAAATTTTCATTGCAATGGACCTACATCTAAGTGAGCTATAAATTAGGTTAGGAATGTTCTACACAATTCAAAAGCTATCGTCTATATATTTAAACAAATTTCCAGGAAAAGTAGTTCACAGTTCTCATGTCCTATTTCTTTCTTACATGGCATTTTACATTCAGTGGTTTAATGAAAGCTAAAAAACAAACAAACAAACAAACAAAAAAAACCAGACATAAATTTGAACACAAACTATCTTGGAATGACAAAAAGAAAAAAAAATGAAAGGATTTAATACCAAGATGTTTATTAAATATTGTCAATTTCACCAGGATAGAGGCTGTACCATTTTAGATCCCAACCTGTAGTGTCTGATGTCTGTTTCCTCAAAGCTTACCAGATAGGTGTTTTGTTAAGTGCTTGTTTTGTCAGTCTGATAGCTAAGAAAAGTATGTCAGTTTAGTTTTAATTCATGTTGCTCATATAAAAAGTTAGGTTTCTCCTCTTTTCTTATGCTTTTAGTCCCCTTATATACATTTTTTTGTGAACTATCTGTCCATGAGTTGACAGTATCAAATAATACTACATACACACGCTTTAGCTCAGTAATTCTCTTTTATAAATTTATTGTTTATTTCCAAAAATATCAAATACATACACGTATTTTATTTGTATTTATTCATGATGTCATACATAAAAATGCAAAAAAATTTGAGAATTTATTTTAATAGCAAAATACTGGAAATGTGAATAAGACAAGGATTTTCTCTCTTACTACTACTATTTAAGTTTCTGTGGAAAGTCTTAGCTAGTGCAATAAGACATGGAAAATATAAAAAAGGTATACAAATTGGAAAGGAAGAAATAAAACTCTCTTTATTCACAGATACATGATTGTCTATGTAAACTCTTCCTCTCTCCCTCAAAATATGTACAAAAATACCCCTTAATAAGCAAGCATAGCAGAGTCACAGTATACAAGGTTAATATATAAAATCCAATTACTTTCCTATGCACCAGTAACAGACAATTGGAATTTTAAGTTAAAAGAAAATATAATTTGCTATAGCACCAATGATGGGTATAAATCTAACAAAATACATATAGAATCCAGAAGTGGAAAACTATACAATAGTTAAGAAAAAAATCAAAGAATATGTAAATAAACATTCTGTGTTCTGAGTGAGAGGATTAAATATTTTTAAGGTGTCAATGCACCCCAACTTTTTCTATAGATTCAATACAATCCCCATTAAAATCTTAGAAAGTTGTTTTGTTAATATCAGGAAACTGATTCTAAAGATTTTATGGAAAGGCAAAAGACCTGGCATAACTACCATTTGATCCAGCAATCCCACTACTGAGTATCTACCCCAAACGATAAAAGACATTCTGTAAAAAAGACACCTGCACTTGGATGTTTATAGCAGCACAATCCACAATTGCAAAGATGTGGAAAAACCCAAGTGCCCATCAGTATGTGAGTGGATTAATAAAATGTGGTATATGTGTACCACGGCATACTACTATGCCATAAAAAACAGTGAACTAATATCTCTCATATTAACATGGATGGAGCTGGAGACCATTCTTCTAAGTATCCCAAGAATGGAAAAACAAATGTCGCATGTACTCACCATTAAATTGGAACTAATTGATCAACATTTATGTGCACATATGGAAATAACATTCATCGGAAATCAAGCAGGTGGGAGGCGGGAGGAGGGGAATGGGTAAATTCACACCTAATGGGTACAGTGCATTCTATCTGGGGGATGGGCTCACTTATAACTTTGAGTCAAATGGTACAAAAGCAATGTATGCAACCAAAACCTTTGTACTCTTATAATATTCCAAAATAATAAATATGAAAATAAAAATTAAAAAATACTGGGCATTAGCATGTTCACATAGGTTTGTTTATCTCTGAACCAATGTTTTGTGCTTATAGTTTATATTATATCATTTTTCTTGATTCACTCCATGTCTTAGTCTTTTCAGGCTTCTATAACAAAGTACCATAGACTGGGTGGCTAGAACAACAAACTTTTATTTCTTACAATTTTGGAAGCTGAGAAGTCCAACATCAAGGTATTGGTAGATTCACTATCTTATAAGGGTCTGTTTACTGATTAATAGATGACCATTTTCACCCTGTGTTCTCACATGAAAAAGGAGCAAAGGGGATTTCTGGGGCCTTTCATAAAGCATTCATCACATTCGTGGGGGCTGTACCCTCACAACCTAATTATCTTTCAAAGGCCCCACCTCCTAATTCTATCACCTTAGGGGTTAGGATTTTAGCATATGAATTTGGGGGAGGACACTAACATTCAGTCTATTATAGTCCCTCAACATTTTTCAATGGACACACACAGAGTACCTACTGAATTGCAGACACTGTTCCAAAGGGCAGGATTACATTAAATAATGTTGAGACCTGTAGTCTCACAGTGTGTATACCCTCAAGTGGATGAGGCTTGGGAGATAGACAATAGACAAACAGATAAATCTGAGATAGTGATAAATGCTAAGAGAAAAATTAAATATTGGGTGGAACTTTACATTATCAGAGGAGGCCTCCCTGATGTGTTTGTATATAATATAAAATGAGAATGACAGAAAAGAGTCTATTCAACAAAAATTGAGAGATGATATTTCTAGGAGGAATAAATAGCTCTAAGACCAAGGCAAGAATGACTTTGGTCAGTTAAATGACACAAAGAACACTAGTATGGCTGTGGCATAGCAGATGAAGGGGAGGTGATTAGAAATCAGTGCCAATAAGGAAGGTCAGGACAGGGAATATGGCTGGATTTTAGACTATATAGTGGTCTTGCATGGTTTGATATGCATTTATGTTACATGGTAAAGTAAATAGTAAGCTTCTTGTAGTCGTGCACCAGTTATTTTCAACTGTAGAGGGTGAGACCTATTAAGGTAATAAATTCTGGTATGGGATGGCATGTGAGGGATTCCCCTGCACTAAGAATATAAACACATTTTGCAATGATGTGTGGTTATACGAAACATTTTCATTACCTAAACTACTTTGGATGGCTTTTTGGTTACAGTGCATAATGTGTTGTGAAGTGCCAAACAGTCTTAATGCCTAATATACATTTTAAGGTTTATCAAAAAACCATATGGGTTGTTAAAATGTGAAAAATATTGTAGCATGATCTTCTCTACACCATAGAAAAGACACTTCTCTGTATAAAAGATGCCTAAATTTGTTTGCTGTTACTGAAATGAGCCTGGAAATTGGAGCAGACCCATATCCCATGAGAAACAGTATTGAACACTATAAAGACACAGAGAAAGATCTCTTGGCACAGAGACGTGGTTTGGGGAAAAATCAATGTTAAACATAACAGGGGGCCCTAGATATGTCTGAGAAAACTGTAAAGCACTTGCTCCATTTTATTATAGTTATTTGGTTGCTAGAGCTTGAGAGGCAGGGTTTGAAATGAAAAGGACAATTACTGTCACACAAATTTATCAATCTCTTAACTGTTGAGCAAGTCCTTATTTTCAATTTCATTTAAAACAAAGTTAAACAGCACTAAACTAAACAGACTGAAATATTTTAATAGTCAATGGAATTCCTAAACCATTTTTTAACTTCCCTTAACTGTATAGAATAACTACCTACCATTTTAATAATTCATTTGCAGCCATATAACGAAGGAGACAAAAAAATTGTCAACTAAAGACAATGTCCCAGAGTGTGGTGTGTACCCTGAAATTTCTTTCTATAAAGGTGTGGTCTCTGTTTTACCACAGTACCTAGATATATAGTTATTACTTTGTAAAACAGAGTTGTAATGTAAAGATGACTCCTAGACATTACATCCAGCTCTGAACAAGAACTCTGTAACTTTGTGTAGCTTATTTCACTTCTAAATTTCTTGGTTTATATGAAATATCTTGTTAATATTACCTATCTCACCAGGTTGCTGGGAGAAGCAAATAAGAAAAACATAGTTTTCTTCCAGTTACTCTCATATTCCTTCTTTGACCCATAGTAGGGAGAAATGTACTCTACTGCAGTGGAGCTGCGCCTGCATTTTGCAAGGCGATAGCCATTGTGCTCTGGTTGGTCCCGGGCACACTGGAAGGGAATGTAGGCATTTCTAGGGAGGCATCCCAAAGCACCAGGCCACTTGAGGTCCAGGGCCTGTGCCAAGCGCTGCACTTGTCCAGGTCTAAGGGAGTTACTCTTCTCCAATGTTGGGGTGAACTTCAACTCTCCTCTCCACACTTGAGTCCCCATCACGTAAAAAGGATGTGGAATGATTTCTTAAATGGGGAGTTTAAATAAGACAATTAACCTTGTAATAGTCTCTCAGAACCTATCAACCACAAACCATATAAACTGTCTTTGGGGAGAAATCTTGCAGGTATCTCTGTGTGCTCATTTGACATAGAAATTAATTTCAATTCAGGAGAAGAAAATGACAAAGTCCGCTTTGAACAAAAAACCAGATTTTCCTATCTAGTTTTACTTTGATTCCTTAGTCTTGTGTCCATTTGCAATTGGCTTAGAATTTAAAGGATGCATACTGTTAATTTGTGCATGTTAAAACCCAATATTTAGAAACAAATAACACCTGTAATAAAAAAAATACAAAAACTTCAACAATACACCATCAATTTTTGCATGTTTTTACCTTCATGTTAATGAAATTACAGTGTATGTATTCTTGACTTGCTTACATGGTACTTTCTATTTGTGAACCCATTCACATTGATGTACACAACTTTGTTAATTGTCACAGCTATATAGTATTTTATGTGTGAATAGATTAAAAAACAAATAGCATATGTAAACTATAAAATGACATTCAAATTTAATTCATGGCCAAAATCATGTATTCATGTATGAGACCAGGGTCCGAAAACAATACAGTTATAAAGTTTAGGCAGGTTGCATAAATGACTGGGTCAAACTAAGTATAAAGACATAGAGAAGGTGATGCCAATAACACATGGTGACTTACATAAGACCATTCACATTCACTAATTTTGACACTGTGTCAGCCAATAAAACATTTAGAAAGTTGGTTTAGCTTAGGCCTGCCTCTGTGCTCGAATGTACCTTCTGAAAGATTAGGGGTTGATTGTGCTTATTGCTTTTACTATCCCCAGCACTCATCAATGGACCTGGTATGCCAGAGGTACTCATGAATATTTCTTGATTTATTGATTGAATAATGAATGAATAAAGGGAACAATCTAAAATCTATCGCTTATTATTTTTAGCTCAAATTCCCCTGGTCAAATGTCCTCCTACATTTAACATTAACATGGCCTCAATGTTTATGTGCCTGATTGCCATTGTAAAGTAATTACACACACACACACACACACACACACATAGTTGCATACACACAAATTATTGAGCACAAATAAAGAAATATAAAGGAATAATATTATTGGATATCTCAAGTATATAAAGAGTTGAAATGTTCTTCTCTTAAATAAGTTTAGTTCTAGGTATTAGGTAAATTAAAGATCAAATAACTTTTCTAAAATCACACATTATAAATATATAAAGATACATAAATAAATGAATAAGGTTCTGAATATCTATTATTTATATATTTTATGTTGAAATAACATAAAAAATCATAGTAGGTCAAATATAGTCTTCAGTTTTTTTGTCAACAATTGCTGATAGCTATGTCATTTCCAAAAATATCTGATTTTATCTTGCAAATCTGAACTATCTGGAGGTTCATCATGTTTGATTTTGTATTTACTACTTGTAGCTAATAACAGTTTCTATCAAAAATATTCAGAAGTTGTTGATTTCTGAATCCTTTATCTACATAGGTATGTACTACCTCAAATCCAAATGGAAAAAGAAATATCTTGTCAAACTTTTATTTATATTATAAAAACCTGCTGTTAAATATATATATATATATAGATAGATAGATAGATATTACTGATATATAAGTGAACTTCAAGAGCAAACATTTTGAAATCAGTTTGAAATATAACTAAATCTGATTCATTATAAACAAAATAGCAATCATCTACCTTGGGATGGTTTGAACAAACATTACTGAACATCAAGGATTTTAGATTATCTTTCAAGTCCCCTCTCCAAATTTTCTTATTCTCTGACTCGAATTTCATGGAATAAGCTCACATATGTTTTTATATTGCAAGGAAGAAAAGCTGCCACAAGTTAGTGTTCAGGAATTTGGATACTATCAGACTGTACGTTAACACAAATTAAGCAAGTGTAACACCAACATAATGTGTGTCCTCTTTTGCCTGCTCCAAAACAAATATACACATGAACAAACACACTAACCTGCACATAAAAAGTATACATAAGTATACATAAGAAATACACATATACTTTCATTTCATGGCATTCCTTCTTATTTCATTGTGATTTTGAAGCAATCAGAAGAGAACTTTCACAGACTTCCAATGCTATATGGCTATATCCCTCCCACCCCCAACCAGCATCAGGATACATATTCCTCCTTCCTGTCTCTTACTAAGGATGAACTCTACATGATCATGTATCAATCCAATCTTTCCATATGGCATTAGATGCCACCCTGTCTCACCCACCTATGGACATTCCCACCAGCAATTTTTCTGCTCTTCCTCTCTCCTACATCAAATGTTCTCTTTTTACTAGATCATTCCCATTATCAAACATTTCTTTATTTCCTCCATTAAACAAAGAGAAAAAAAACTTCTCTTTTGATCTTACATATATTGTAAGTCATGATTACTTGATTTTGTAATAAAATTCTTTAAATAGTTATCTATCTTTGACGTTTCAAATTCCTCTTGGCCCATACTCTTAAACTCATTCCCCTTTGGCTTTCACTCCCAGCACTCCAACCAGACTGCTTTTATTATAAAAGCCAATGTCCCCTACATTGTTGAATTCAGTATCCAGTTTCTGGACTTCTTTTTCTGAGCTACCAGCCAACATTTGATGCAGTTGATCATCCTTTCTTCCCTAATACCTTTCTTTACTTGGTTTCTAGGACAACACACTTAGTTTTTTTTTCTTTCTACATTATTGCAGGACAGTTCTCCAGGTGGCTTCGGACTGACTCAGTTCCCCCCTTTTACCACTTGTAGTTCTAAAAAGTAACTGTAGAATGTGCTGGGCATGCAACATCTTGAGAAACAGGGGAGCTGGCCAGAGTTGCCCAGACTCTAATCCAGTTCTCCCTAGGAACAGGATGTCCTTCAATGCTTTAGCCTAGTGTATACTGTAGCCCCCGGGAATCGAACCCAGCGTGGGCTCATTTCTGAGATCCCTCATCTGAGGTGCAATTGGAACATATGCAATCAAGCATCCATCTATCCTGGGCAGCTTTCCAGAGTTTTGGGGAACTGACTTGCAATGAATCTTAGGTTTCTGGTTTTCCTTGCTGCCAATTATCTGTATGTAGTAAACCTGCTTCACATAACTTGTGTGTTCTGTCTTATCAGACGCAGACAAGTCGGTAACCATGCTCAGTGAGCCTGCTTTACATTATTTGCCACTCTTTCCTACGCTCCTTTACTGAGTACGTTTCTACTAAAATCACCTTGGTCATAGCCATGATCCCCTCTTTGCTAAGCTAGCACAATAGGCCTCTAAGTGTAATGTCTGCATCTATCATTGGCTATACCACCCCCACTCCGTGCTTCTTTAGTCAACACAGCTGCCGGGATGATTCTTTAACAGTTTTGATCAGATCATGTCTCTATTCTTGCCAAAACCCACAATGGCACCCAAACACATGACAGTAAATGCTGAAGTCTACAAAGTGGCCTACAAGGTTCTATGAGACCCAGCCCTTCCCTATTTCTCTGAGCCCATTTCTGGCACTCTTCCCCTCAACACTTGCTGCATTGGCCTTGCTTTTCCTTGAAGAAGATTTTTCCCTGCTTTGGGGTCCTTATGCTACTATAAATACCACAAAATTTTGGCAGATAATTTTATGGTTAACTTTGACTCAGTCATCTTCTTCAGAATTTATTCAAATATAACTTGTTTTGTGTTTGTTTGTTTGTTTAATTCAAGTCTCACCTTAACTCTAGCACTCTCAATTTCCCTTACCATTATTCACCTATTTTATGCATTTTAAAATCATTTTGTGACATGCTATAAGTATTATTGATTTTCTATTGTCCATTATTAAATCAGAAAGTCTACAAAGGCAAAGCTTTTTATTTGCTTATTCAATAAAATATCCCAAATATCTGAACATAGTGCTTACTCTAACAATATTTATTGAAGAAAAGAACAAAAGTTCCCATGCATGACTTTATTTATGTCATGTTCTTATTAACCTAATGCACCATTTAGCATTTTTTTAATTACTTGTGTGTGTGTGTATGTGTGCGTGTGTTCTTATAATTTGCCTCATGCTTATTTGCAGTATACTCTAGTGGTGATGTGTTTTTTATACTATGTGAAGCCATGCTTGACAAGAGATCCTAAAGCTGGCTGTTTTCACCAGCTAGCTGCATTTTATGATGAAGTATTTATAGTTCAATTTCAGAGTTATTAATATTGTTTCTCATGGAATCTTGTTTAACATAAATAGAAGATTTGACTCATGTTTCATTAAATTGAAAAGAGCCTTTTTTACCTCTGTCCTCATCCTGTGCCCTAATTTTCCACAGATTTTTCACATCTTGCTATGTTAGCACAGCAGAATGATTAAATGTACACTATAGAATTAGAGTACTGCTTAAATCTCAGATTTACCTTTTTTTAGTTGTGTGTCTTTGGGAAAGCTACTCAATATCTCTATGTCTCAGTTTCTACATATGGAAATTAAAGATAATAATTGTATATCTCATAGAATTTTTGTGAAGATTAAATGAATTAATATATCTAAAACATTTATAAGTGTGTCTGGAACACAGTAAGGATTATCTGTTAATACATGTCTTAACATTACATTAACCTTTTCTCTTGTTTTCTGCTAGAGTATTTAATTCTTGCTGCTTTCTTGATGCTTTTTCATTAAATGCCATCTTTTCCCCTGAAAACACTTACTCAATGGAAATCTCTAAGAAATTAATCTTCACATTTTTAATGATAGAATTTGTTTTCTCTTTTATAAAGAATTGTTACTTACGTTTTGTGATGCTATGAGACTCTCTGTCACTCCTCTTCCCTTTCATTCTCTCTCAAACCTGAGTATTCTATGTTTACCAAGGGTGGTTTTCTTTGGTGTCTATATATTTTTCATCAGGATATATATTTTTTCAGATACCGTGGCTATAGGCAGAGAATTTTAAATCTCCCTGTTCGGTGGAGCTAACAACAACAACAACAAAACCTAAAAACTCAAAGATTTTAAGTTTTAAAACAAAAACAAGTCTCTCAATTCTGAGAAATGCAGACACATTGACACCTCTTATGAAATATCACTAGGCTTCCTAAGTAGCTGTGGCTAGGAGCGTTGTTGTTTAATTATGTCACACCTGATATTGTAAGGTTACATACATGAGATATAAAGCCGCACTACTGTAATGGTTTGGAAGTTTTACAGTCCTGTCTCAAGCATAAGATGGTAGTTCTAGGAACTGCCTTATCCAATATTCAACAGCATAAATACTGGGAAAGTTGGCAACTTCTTTATTAATGCCACAACTATGGTCTCTGTAAGGAACCAACATGGCTGAGACCCTTCCTGAAATTAGAACTCATATTTGGTACCATTTTTACTAGTATAGTCAAATTTAAGTTCCAAAGTTCCAAAGTTTATGTACTGGGTCAATCACAGTAATACAGAAAAAACTGGAGAACCAGACTTAGAAAACAACCAGGCATAAGAGAGGTTTTTAAATCACAGCTAAAGTCAAAATTGAGCTGCAGAACCAGTTAGGTAAGGACATCATTTCCACTTCACTGAATGCTATGGTTCTGGCTTCACTGTAGGCAGGGCCAGCAGTGGACAAGGGGAGCAGGCTACATTACAATTACTGCTTCTGGAAATTAGGCGCTGTCTTTGCTTCTGATGCAGAGTTGATTCACAAAACTCTGCTGTTTTCTGTCACCATCTTTTAATTCAAAGCCTAGGATTCTTAGTCTAACTTACTAAGAAAAGTGGCTAGAAAAATAAGTCATCTAGTCTTTCTTGCTTCCATTGATAAAGGCAAATTCTACCTAGCACCAAATTTCTTAAAGTGATTCATTTCCTAAACCTATGAAGAAGTTCAGAATAACTTACCAAAAAATAACATACTTTGGTTCAATTTCTGCTAAATATTTTATCAATCAAATTAATTTTTAAAAACTTAGAGCAATATTTTTAAATCTGGCTATAAAATAATACATTTTCATTATAAAATATTCAAGCAACTGTACCTAGAAATAACTACTGTTAAAAATTTGATGAACATGCTTCCAGATATTTCTCTATATGCTCATGTAAAATAAATCCTTGATTCCTAACACAGCATCAGTTTCTGGTTATACAGTGCTCATTTGAAGGTGGGGCATGAATCTACCCTTCTCTAATATGGTCATGTGCCATAATAGAAACTAATGCCACACTCAGTTCCAATTTGGGGAACGAATGATATAAGGTGATTTCATCCCCATTTCTGGTGACTGCTATAAGAGGAACATATATTGTTTAAATTTGCATAAGGATTCTAGAAAAGTTTTTCTTTGAATTTAAGATAGTGAGCCATTGTAAACCATTGTAAATAGATGTGAGGAGGATGAACGTACTGCTGATCACAATTGGCAGCCATCCAGACCAAAACAGAAAAAGTTTTAGAATGAGGTTGTTAAATAAGAGGGACAAATAAAATCATTGAAAAAATCTGGGTCCACGAAAATATTATTATACTACTGAATCAAACCAAAACTGAAACTTTTGTTTTACTTCAAAGTAAAATGATCTCAGTTATTATGTTAGTGAATAAGCAAATAAAAATGAATACAACAAATAAAATGTCTATATTTGTTGACTTGCATGCCATACTTTCAGCAATTATCCTATAGAATTAATAAGAATCAGAATCACAAAATTACAAATTTCCTTCTAAAATTATAATTTTTTATGTGCTGATAATAATGATGATATTTATATTTGATCTGAAAACACCTACTCAGTTATAATTCAGTCAGATGTAAGAACAAAATTATGAGAGATTACATAAATCATTGAGAAAATCCTGCCTCTTGTCAGGGTGTTAGTCTGCCCTCGGTTCTCGGTGTGCTCTTGGCCAAAGAATGACGAGACACACCAAAATGTCAAGTCCAGACTATTATCCTGGTCATCTGACTCCTTGCTTGAAAAAATCACCAGCAGGGCCTATGCAATGGAACAACCTTATGCAGGAAGTAGTTTCACACAAGCAGCTCTTTATTGTAGAACAAAAAGGGTTTGTCTCCATGAGTCGTTAGAAATGGATTGATGGATTGATTGATTGACTGACTGACTGACTCACTTTGAATTCTTGGATTGTTTCCTTTTATTGGCCCAGTCCAGGGGAGGGCTCTCAGGAAGTGTGGAATATTACCAATGATCATCAACAGGTGTACTCAAAATCCTACCTGCAAAAAGGAGCTCCCTCTCCGAAAGCCCACGGTGGGGGTGAGCAACAATGTAGATTTAAATTAATGGCATAATTACCCTTAGGTTACTCTAGGTCACTTTCCAAATCCTATTATGTCTGGCCTGGGGAATTTCCAGATTGATAAAATATTCCCTCCTCCCCCAGGAGTAGCAGTTACTCAGGATAGGATTAAGGGTGGGGCAACACTAAAATGGAATGCCTGCCCTTATCCTTCTTCCCAAATGCAGCAATGTCTAAAGATAGCACCAAAGCAAGCACATTTGTCCCTAGAAGAGACAGAGATCCTAATTATCTACCTAACGCAACCACCCACCTGAATCTTCAGCACTCATTGTTAATGAAGCTGAGAAATAGACACTCACCCAGCTGAGTCTTGGAGTTATCCTGTGCATGCGAATGGTGGTCCCAAAGACATGGTTATAAGGAAGGGAGGCTGTGAATTTATATCTGTCCAGGCCCATAACGCTAATGTCACCTGCACAAGGAGGAGAGCCCTAGCCCTGGAACTGTTAGAAAGGGGAACAACCAGAGGGAAAACTGAGCCTTCCTAATTCCTGGAAAACAGAAGAGTAAGAACAGCTGGGTACCAAATTTTATGATGTGTGACCTCATTTTCTTAGGTAAACTTGCCCAGTGGATTATCTGGTCTCGGTCCATCAACAAAACAATAGTTAAATAATAACCTAAACATTAGTTCTTTTACATTTCCATATCAGATTACTGAGTATATTCTTACTGACTCAAAAGACTCCAGTGGCCCCTTGGTTTTAGGGTTGCAGTATCATACATACCACCTTTGGAGGAAGGAAGAAAAAGCTGCGTGCTCCAGACCTACATAAGTTACATAAGGTCCTCTTTCTTTCAGAGGACCCAGTCCTGAGCCAGAAGACCTAACATGGGAAGACAAACATCTTTTTACCCCTATGCTCCAGTTTGCAAAGCTACATTTTAAAAGGACAGAAAGAAAACCTTTTAAGTGGCATGAAGGGTTGTTATATCTACTGATCTTACCAAGATATCCTACTTCATTGTGAACATCCAGGTTCCCATGGTAGTATGTTCTGCCACCCTGTCCCTCAGTTTCCTCTGTTGTTTTTACTCACACAGAGATGTTTCTCCTCACACACTCAGCACTAGAGTGTATGGAATAAAATGATTAGAGCATCCTTAGCAACTGACGATTTTTTTTTTGCATCTGTGACACCCATCAACCACACCTTTGTTATAACTAAACCTAACTTTAACCTTAACCTTGATCATGACTGCCATGTTTGTGGTAAACATTTTTTTTTCATTTGTATAAATTTACAATGCGCAAGTACAATTTTGTTACATGCATAGACTACATAGTGGTAAAGTCAGGGCTTTTAGCATGTCCATCACCTGAATAGAATATTTTGTACCCGTTAAGTAATTTTTCATCATTCATCCACCTCCCACACCCCAACCCTTCTAAGTCTCCATTGTCTATCATTCCACACTCTACCTCCATGTGATAATGTGCCATGGTGAAATCCTTTTTGCTTTGTTGTTTGGGAATTGGCTAAGGCTCTTATATCTGGTTGCCTAAATCTCTTGCTAGACTTGGGAAATGGAAATTTTCATTTATTATTTCCTCATTAGGAACCTATTATTTCATCCCCCAAACCCTTGCCCTGAGGCAGGTGTGAAATCCAGGATCTTGGAGGTTCCACAACCCACTCTACCACCTGGGACAGTGGACAGAAGTTGGCTATAAACATCCCACCACCACCACCTCAGCTGGCTCCTACCTGCAAGTATCACCTACTGACCTGGAGGCCAGGTCAGTTTTCTAACCCTTTTGATCTCTCTTCACCCTCAGAAATACAGATAATTTGTAAATTGTCACTTTATGTAGTCCCAAACATCTCAAAGGTGTTGTGCATTCTTTTCTCTTTATTTTTGTCTGACTGAATTATTTCAAAAGACCTGTCTTCAAGTTCCAAAATTCTTTCTTCAGCTTAGTCTATTGTTGAAGCTTTCAAATGTATTTTGTATTTTTTTCAATAAATTTCTCAATTCCAGAATTTCTATTCTGTTTTTTGTTTGTTTGTTTGTTTAAGGTATCTATCTCCTTGGTAAATTTTTCATTCATATCCTGAGTTGATTTTCTGAGTTCTTTGTGTTGGTCTTCAGATTCCTCTTGCATGTCATTGAGCTTCTTTAAGATCAATATTTTATTTTATTTTTTTTTGATATAGGATTTCTAGGATATCTTTTTGGCTAAGATCTACCACTAGAGAATTATTATAGTCCTTTGAGGGTATAATATTGCCTTGCTTTTTCATGTTTCCTATATCTTCACATTGATTTCTTCATATCTAGTGTAGCAGTTGTTTCTTCTTATTTTTGAATGTACTTTTTTTCTGGAGTGAAGGGGATTTTTCCTGAAGATGTGACTATGATATTGGTTGAATAGGGCCCTTTGGCTTTGCTTCTAGGTGGGTCTGGTACTGAAGACTATGTACGATTTCTTTGGCTATAGTATTAGTGGCACCTGTGTTTTCTTCAGTGTGTTAGGACATGGTTAGTGGTGGGCACTGTTGTAAAGTGTGCTGGGGACTGGAATGCCAGATGGGTCTGTACTTAGGTTTCAGTGGTAGTGGTGGTGGGCTAAGCATGTCTATTCTTGTGCTCTGGGGCAACACATGCTCGTACTTATGTTAGAAGTTCCAGCAGGCTGATAATTGGGCCTCTGGGTGACTTTCTCAGATGCCAGTTGTAGCAGTGTTGTACCAGGAGAATAAGTGGGCTCTGGAGCTCCTGGGCATGGTATGCTGTGGGTGATGATGGTAGTGGTGGTGGTGAAATGCTCTTCTGGGTTTCAAGCACCATGCACTTGTATTGACAGTGGTTGAGATGGTATGTGTGGGCTGGCCTCCAGGTCAGTAGGTGATACTTGCAGGTAGGAGCCAGCTGAGGTGGTAGTGGTGGGATGTTTCTAGCCAACTTCTGTCCACTGGAAGTGTTTGGCTGTCCCAGGTGGTAGAGTGGGTTGTGGAACCCCCAAGATCCTGGATTTCACAACTGCCTCAGGGCAAGAGTTTGGGGGATGAAACACAGCTGATGTCCTGCCATGGGTTTGGGGGCGGGTTGGTCCCAGCAGCCATGGCCTTGGCTGGAGCATGGGGAACTTATGTGCCCTTCATGCCCCAGTCCCTCTGAGGCTCTCTATCCTATCCTAGCTGTCACAGCTGACCTGGATATTCGGTCAGACCTAGAAGTTTGTGCCTAACATGACTCAGCCCCAGGCCATAGGCGTCCCAGCCCAGGTCAAGACCAAGCTTACAGAGTACTTTTGCCCTACTCATCTGCCAGGGAGGTCCCCATTTCCAGCACTGGTAGCTGCAGCCCATGCCACGCTTGCTTTTCAGTCCTCTTAGTGGGCGCCTGCTCCCTGCTCACACCCAGGTTCCGCAAACAGCAGCATTTGTTTCTTTAATGCCCAGGTCTGGCACTGATGGTTCCCAGGACTGCACACAGTCTCTTAAGAGCTAGGCTAGAGAATGGGGTCTCACTGTAGCTGCTTAGGTCTCAGTAAAGTGTGAGATCAAGGACGTGTTCCCTCCGTGAAGCAATTCCTTCTCACAGTCTTCTGGCTACTCCCTAAGTTCCATTCATGGATGGGGTAGGGGGTCATGGTGCTTTTCCTTGGCCTGGATTGTAGGATTTCCCAGTGGGAAAGTGGACCACAGAAAGACACTCACCCTCTTCCATACTGGGGAGTCACTCCCAGTCACCAGATGGTCCTGGCCATGCAGGCTGCTTGTTTTCCTTCTTCTTCCTAGTTTTTGGTGTTACCTATCGCTTTTCCGTCGACCTCCTCTTTTCCCTCTTGAGTAATGTATTCAAAATGTGATTGTCCATACACTACATTTTGATTCTTCTAAGTGGAGGAGGCATGATGGAAATGCTTATCATCAGCCATCATTTCCCAGCTTCCCTGGTGTCCTGGCATCCTCCCTGTGTGTTTTCCAGTACCTGGACACAGGGTGACAGAAGCTTCAGGAAAGACACCTGGCTCTCTCACAGCTGAGAAGATGGAGCAATGGAGTTAGGACTCAAAATACACATTTTAAATGTTTGAAGTTATAGCAAACTGCCCTTCATAAGTTTATAATAACTCATATCCATATGTGCATGAAAATATCTATTTCCCTACATCATTCAGACTAGATATCAAAATTTTTGTTAAAGGTTTTCATCTAAATGGAGAAAAATATTACATCATCTTTTTCGGTGTTTTTATTTTTCTCATTGTTTACACAAGTGAATGCCACTTTATGTGTTGGTTTACCATCATTACTTCTGCCGTAAGGGCTTGTTTATGCCCTTATCCACTTCCTCATAGCAGTGTTCATCTCTTTTCTTGTTGATTTATATTAATAAATTCTCGACACATATTAGTTTTATTAATACTGTACTTTATGACTTGAAAATAGTCTCCTTTTTAAGTATAAATGTGTTTACTGCAGCCTTATAATATAAATTAATTTTAGTGTAGCCAAATGTATTAATCTTTTTTATGGTTTTTAGCTACTGTCATGCTTAGTTTATTAAATCTTAAGATATCATTTTCCTCTTCCAACTTGTGATTTTTCAAATATTTTTAGTTCATTGAGCATTTAAATGGGTTTGAAAATTCTCTGTAATCCCAATGCAAATCTAATAAACATGAAAAAAGTAAATGTTAATCAACAGAATTAAGCAGGATATATTATTATTTTTGATGTGGCTTAAATAAACTATCATTGGAGTGGACGTCCACATGATTAATTCATGCTATAATTAAGAAAATAGTATTTATCCTTGGTTTTGATTTGTAACATTTTAGTATCTTGCTATTTATTCCATTTGTAAATATATAAATTATATTGTACAGAAAAATATGGAAAAAGTTAATGATCATGGGATTGTTCATATGCACCATATATAAAATGTATTTAAAGTAAGTAATTTGCAAGCCACAAATTAAAGTGACATAATATTGTCCTCATTCTTGTTTGAAAGGCTTCTATCCATATTCTGTTATAATTCTATATTGTCTTAACATAATTCTTACATATACTTCTGCCTCTTAAACAAATATTTCCCATAAGTTTATATAATTTATATCACAATCTTAATAAGTATAAAGATATGTTACTATAGGGCACTTGACCTGAGAGCTTTTAATTATAATGTATAGTTGCATGATATTTTCTTCCAATAAAAGAAAACAATAAAAGGGAATTTATTCAAGGTTATATAAATGTATTTTAAATAATCATTAGCCTTTTTCTCAATTACTGCTTCTCTCCAGTGTGTAGAGTATGTTTAATAATTAATTGTTAATTAAATAAAGTTATTCATATAGGTGACATTAAAATGAAAATAATATGATGTTAACTTAATGTATTGTCAGCAACAAAAACTATTCTTAAACAGTAATTATATGGGAAACATTGGGGTTATTCCATCGTTTTCAATGATTATATTAAAAATTTACTGGTTTTTTTATATCCTAATTTCAAGATCTTCCATGGTGTGTCCTCCAAAGGACTCCTATACTCACATAAACAGACACACTAAAATCTTATGAATACTTTTTTAAAACTTCAGTTCACTTACTTTTAGAAGTTATAGTGCTGACACCTGTCCTAATTGTTGCATTCATTCTCTATTCTCTATTACTCTATTGTCTACTGATTTTATTATTATTTTCTTTTACTGGTGACACCATTTCAAACTTCACATTCTACTGCTAATTCCAAGTTCTTCTTTGATTACGGCTAATATCTATGCATTCCACATACTAGTGCTTACTGACTTTTATGTGCTAAGTACTGGCTTATTTTCTTAGGATCAAAATGTAATGATAAGACTTCCAATTTCAGTTCCAACATATAAACATAGAAGCCATCATTCTCGTTGGAACAACAAGATAAAAACTGACCAAACTAAAAAATCAATGGTTTTCCTAGATTCCTCAGAGAACTGAGGTTGCAAGGAAAACCACCACCTCAAAATCTGGAGAGTCAGGTGACTACAGAGAAACATACCTAAACTGGATCAGAAGCTGCTGGAGCCATAAACTGATAGGAACACTTAAATGGTAATTTTGATGAATTGCTAAAAGCCAAGTTCAACTATCTTGAGAATGAGAAGCTCCTGGGTAGAGGGTGCAGTCTTACGGGGAGAGGTTCTTACACTTTTGGGGGTTTAAACTTCCGTAACTCACAAGGTTCTCATATTGAAAAGTTAAGAAAACTAACCTTATGTCTTTGATAAGGGGAAGGGTAACTATTATGAAATATACCTAGTACGTATTCCATAACATGGCTACTTACCAGTGAAAAAGACTTTACCAGAGCTTTATGCCACATAGGCAGAAGAAAAATTACCCAACATAACCACTCACTGGTCTTTGAATCTCACATTTAAAGTGGAGAAGGAACAAAAAGGCAAGAAATACTTATGAAGGTCTCGGCTAAGGGACACAAGCCTACTAAAAGATTGACATTTAATCAAAAGATTATAGAATACTAACCCTCCCCAACTCCTTACCACCACTTCAGCTGGTCTCTAATATAAATAATAGAATTACAGGGGAAAAATGCCATGCATAGGCTCTATTTAGGAAGAAGTTCTTATGGAAACACAAGAGGTAAAAATAAAAACAACAGAGGAATTTGAAGCTCCTGGCACCTACAACTACAGAAAACAATAAAAGCAACCCAAATCCTTCTGAGATTAACATAAACCTCACAGTAAAGGCCTATTTGCTTCAGTTCCTATTATCTGATATATCACGTCCAGCTTTCAACAAAAAATTACATCATGATGAAAGGTAAGAAAAAGTACAGACTGAAGATGTAAAGCAAACATCAGAACCAGACTCAGATATGACACAAATTTTGAAATTATCAGAGAGATAATTTAAAATAACTATGATTGATATGTTAAGGACTCTATTGGAAAAAGTAGATTACTTGCAAGAACAGATGTATGATGTAAACAGAGAGATTGCAATTCTAAGAAAGTATCAAATGAAATGATAACAAAAACTTTTAAAAATCCTATGACAGAAATGGAGAATGTCTTTGATTGGCTCATCAGTAGACTGGACACAGCTGAGGAAAAAAAAAATCAGTAAGCATGCAGATATATCAACAGAAACTTACCTGAACTTAAATGCAAAGAGAAAAAAGAAGGGAAACAAAAACAAAAGCAAAAGGGCACCTAAAGACTGTGGAACAAATACAAATGATGTGACATGTGTAATGGGAGCACCAATAGAAGAGAGAATGGAGCAGATAAATATTTGTCTAAGAATTTTCCAAAATTAATGACGAACATCAAACCACAGATCCAGGAATCTCCGTAAACACCAAGCAGGATAAATACTAAAAATCTACAACTAGGCATATCATATTCAAATTGCAGAAAACCAAAATGAAGAAAAATCTTGAAAGAAAACAGAAAAACAAAATCATTTTATGAAGAAGCAAAGAGAAGAATTAAATTGGACTTATTTTCAGAAACGTTGCATGCCAAAAGAGAGTTCAACAAAATATTTAAAGTGCTGGGAAAAAAACCCCACCATCCTGGAATTCTGTATCCAGTGAAACCCTTTAAAAGTAAAGGAGAAATAAAGACTTTCTCAGACAACAAAAACAGGGTTTAACATCAGCGTATTTGCCTCACAAAAAAAACTTTAAAGGAAGTTCTTCAGAAATGAGGAGATGACATAGGTCAGAATATCAAACCTACATTTAACAAAAAGAAAAACGATTGAAAAGGAATAAATGAAGGTAAAACGAAACATCGTAATTTTATTATTTTTAATTGATCTAGCATATGACTTTGCAATAAGTAATAATAACAATGAAGTATTTGATTATAGCATATGGATAATAGGTAAATGAATGATGACAACTTTATAAGGGAAGGAAGGGAGAAATTATGAATACTTGGTCATAATGTACCTGCACGATCCATGAAGCGATATGGTGCTATTTGAAAGCAGATTTAGATTAGTTGTATATGTCAAACTTTAGAGCAAGAAATAAAAAATTAAAAACAAAGAAATATAATTGATTTGCTAAGAGAGGAGAGAATATACAATCATAAAATGTTCAATTAATAACAGAAAAGGCAGAAAATTACGGAAAGAAAAAAAGAAAAAATACAACTACAGTGAATAGAAAACAGTTATAAACATGGTAGATCTTAAGCCAACACTACCAAAAATCACTTTAAATGTTGATCCTCTAAATACACCAACAAGAAGGCAGAGATTGACAGTGTGGGGGGAAAATGACAGTTTAGTGGGTCTTTCAAAGGTAAATGTTCTCTTACTATATGATCCAACAGTCTCACTTCCAGGTAAAAGCACAACTGATCTGAAAGAGCTAAAATTAATTGTTCTTGTAAGGAAGAGGCCACTATTTCCAGTTATCTTTTATAAAATTTGAAAAGGTATAAGAAGAAAATAGTGGTGATGAGGTCAGTCAGTCCATGTCCTTAAAGTTTTCATCTGGATCTATATGTAGCAAATAAAATAATCCTCAAGTTTATTACGAAGCTCAGAATAGCAGTAAGGGGAAAAAAACCTATGTAAGTATCATAAATTCAAGCTGCATTTATCCCAGCTGTTATGAGATAACTTGCTATATATTTTCACTGCATGCGCATTCCTCTTTTGCTCTCAGTAGAAGAAAAAAAATTTGTAGATATATTGTCACCTGGTACAGACTGAGATAATATCACTGTTTTTTTTCTTTTTAATTAAAACTTTATAACATCTGGGAATTGCACAAAGAATTCTAACATAAAAATACGGAATTAATTGAGATATGACCCTAATTAGGGAGCTCTCTCACTGCCCTTGTCACCATTACATTATGTAAATACTGAAGGGCATAACTCCAACTTACCACATAGAAGTGAAATAGTCTTATTGATCATGATAACTATTAATAAGTGCAGTGAGAGTTGCATGAATTTAATTAATAAGAGATATTTAGCCCAAGTTCAGATACTCCAGTTAGTCTAGTAAGATTTTCAGTATGGAAAAATATGTCTTCAATTTATTTACAGCTTATCTGAAGTTTCTATAATAGCTCACAGGCAGTAGGATCTTCAATTATGTTAACACACTGATACTGATGCCTGAAACTTTACCAACCTAAGATGTTGCAGCATTAGCTCAACAAAATTCTACACTCTCCCATAGTTACCACAGGGCAATGAATATACATTGTGTGTGTGTGTGTGTGTGTGTGTGTGTGTCCCAGTATAAAATATAAAACAAAGCAGAATCAATTATCAAAATAGGATTTTAGGTTTTGTGGTATCAACATTAAGAAAAAACAAAGAGTAAAAACTTTCACAAAACAAGCTACAATATGAAGACTGTTCCTCCAATAGATGAGGTATGAAAATTGAAAATACACACAGAACACACATTTCAGGTAGTCACACTTGATAATAGGTTACTATTTTTTTTTACTTTGAATTATGTGTATTGCACTTTCCCCTTCCAAAAAAGAACTTCATTCCAAACTAATATGTAATTTTCAGTAAATAGAAAGCTGTATGGTAGAAAATTCCAAGACATTTCAGAGAATAATGTAACTCTAAATAATTTAATCAATTAAATTAATTCATCCACTAATTTATTCCTTTACTAATAACTTACCCCTTTATTCAACAAAAAGCATATCTGAGGCATGACTATGTAATTGGGCACTGCACACGAACAGAATAAAGCGTGATCCTTGTCCTTGTGCTTAGAGATTCAAGAGAGTCCTTGTATAATTCAAGTGTCTTATTTGAAAATATCAGAAACTGACTCTAGTTAACCCAGCAGAAATGAATTTAATGTAAAGCATATGTTATGTCTCAGATAACAGCTTGAGATATGTGCAGGAACAAAAGGTGGTCAGATAGTCTGATCTGCAAACAAATCGTACTAAAAATGTGTCAGGTTGGGATGCCATTATCATTGCTGCTGACTGAGCAGCACCCCCACTGGCCTTACCTCCACTGGACGTGGATGCTGCCACCATGATTGCTAGTCCCTGCTGGCACAGCTGCTACTGAGCCCTGGATGTTCCTGACAACCAAATGAGCATTAAAGAGTCCCAGATTGTTTTCATCAGTCTTTTTAAATTGAATTTGGCAAGACTGTATCATGACTGACTCTTCTCTCTCTGACTCACCTCACATATAATCTTCAGGAAATCCTGTTGTCTTTAATTTCAGAATACATGCAGAATTTGGCTACATTTCACTATCTCCACTGTACCTCCAGGCCAGTATGCCATGATCTCTTGCCTGAATTAGAATAAGTCTCTTAAATGGGCCTCCCTGCATTTATACTTGATGTAGTATACCCTCAATGGCAAATCTAGAGTGGTCATTTGAAATCATAAGTCAAATAGGTCACTCTTCTGTTCAGAATTCTCTATGTCTTGTTGTTTTACCTGTACTGACAACACCAAATTCCAGTGAGGACGTGAAGCAACATGAACTCTCATTCATTGCTTGTGGGATTGCCAAATGGTACACACACTTGGAAGACAGTTTAGCAGTTTCTTACAAAATTGAACATATTTTTACATTTAATTCAGCAATAGCACTCCATGGCATTTGCCCAAATGAGTTGAAAACTTAGATTTACACAAAATGTACACACTGATGTTTATAGAAGCTTTATTCATATTTGCCAAAAATTGGAAGTGAATGAATAAATAAAGTGTGGTGCATCCAGACAATGGGATATTATTCAGCCTTAAAGAGAAAAGAATTATCAATCCATAAAAAGACACTGAGGAAACTTAAATGCATATAACTAAGTAAAAGAAACCAATAGGAAAAGGCTACATATTATATGATTATGACCTTACAGAAAAAGGCAAAACTGTGGAGACAATGTAAAAGATTAATGGCTGTCAGGGGTTGAGGGGAAGAAGGGATAAACTGGTGGAGTATATAGAATTTTTATGTCAGAGAAACTATTCTGTATGATACTTTAATGGTAGATACATGTCATTATACACTTGTCAAAACCCATAGAATGCACACCACCAAGAGTAAACCCTAATGTAAACTACGGACTCTGTGTGATAATGATGTACTAATGTAAGTTCACTGATTATAAAAAATGTAGCACTCTGGTGTAGGATGTTGATAGTAGGGGAGGCTATATACGGGTAGAGGCAAAGAGTATGTGGGAACTCTGTATATTATACATTCTGCTCAATTTGCTGTGAACCTAAATTTCTTTAGAAAATAAAGTCTGTTAAAAACGGCTAAAGTAGAGAAAAGAATTAGCACAAGTGTAACTGAAGTTGATTAATATTCAGAATATATCAAGAATTTCTAATCATAAATTTAAAAAGATATACTACCCAATCAAAACTCAGGGTAAGACATGAAAAAACGTCCAAGAATGAAAATTTGAATATATTTAAAACATGCTATATGATAGAGTTGGAGCCCATTCTACTAAGTGAAGTATCATAAGATGGGGGAAAAAAGCACCACATGTACTCACCATCGGATTGATATTAACTGATCAACACTTCAGTGCACATATAGTAATAACACTTATCAGGTGTTGGGCAGATGGGAGCGGGGATGGGTATGTACACACCTAATGGGTGCTGTGTGCGCCGTCTGGGGGATGGACACGCTTGAAGCTCTGACTTGGGTGGGGCAAAGGCAATATATGTAACCTAAACATTTGTACACCCATAATATGCTGAAATAAAAAAATAAAAAAGTAAGATGTGAATAATAATCATGTTTTGTGAAATGAATTTACATGTTATTCACATACATTGCTAATGCTAATCATAATTAATTGGAAAATATGTGGAAAAAGTGAGAACTAGTCTATATTTCTGGCGATAGTCTAAAATTTCTTCAGAAATTATTATGAAAGAGTCTTGCAGGTGCATCTATCTAATCTCCTTTCATTCAGTGAGTTCTAAGTCTCCTAATTCACAGATTTCTGGGAAATGACTTAGCCGTTATAAGTCAAAATCTGTTTATATATAAACATGCACATACATATTTTTTCTTAGCTATTCGATCAAAACATAACTTTTAACTAAGATAAAGATGACCTTTTGGAGGCTTCTCATTATTTCAGTCCTTAGAGTCATGAACAATTAGAGGCTATAAAGATCTTTAGGGAAGACCATTTTGATGACCTTGCCAGCTCTCCAGGCTGTCTGGCAACCATGCTCACCTTGTCTCTGGAGTTATGTGCCATTCTTTGATCTCTGCCTCTTTGGGCTCCTCTCATTCCTTTGAATATAGTCAAGTTGAATCCTTTTTTACCTACAGAAACTCTACCAGCATCTAGGGTCTATAGAAAATTGCCACAAAAGCACTTTTCAAACAGGATGACCCTCCCGAAAGCATATTCCTGGATTTTGGTGAAGAAAATGTCCTCTGCACCCTACCAGGGGATATTTTTAGGGAGTGGGTTTGCCATGTTAAATTCACTCCAGCACTCTTTTCTCTGCCAAAATTGTTTAAATTTATGTCTTAGCATAGAACTTTGCAATTGCTGGCATTTTTGTTTAATTTGCCATAGCTATCAGTGCAACCTGACCAATAATGTGAACCTCTCACAGCTTATTGTGCTACCACAGTGAACCTAGAAACTCCAGGTGACAGACTAATATTGATTGTCAGTCAAATCTGCCATTGTATTCCCAGAATCCCACCCCACCCAGCTCTGGCCCCCCAATTTTCACTTATGTAAATTACTAATGTAAATTCGTAATATAAAGTACAACAGATCTTTTGATATAATTCCTCTTTTCAAAGCTGTCTTTAATTGAAAATCTCCAGAGAATTTTAGGCTATTACCCTAATTTAATGTTTCTGACCCTTTATTAAATTTCAAAATCAGCTAGGGAGATATAAAGATTTCTGATACCCAGGCCATTCTCCAAACTAATTAAACTGGTATCCCTGTGGAGAGCCCCTGGCATCAGTATTGCTCAAAGTTCCCCAGGTAATTCCAATGCACGGACATGCTTGAGAAATGCTACTTTATAGATTAATGACAGTGATGAATGGGGAGTGTTGTAGGCTAAATGGTAGCCTCCCCCAAATACGTGTCCAAGTGCTAATTCCCAAAGCCTGTGACTAATGACTTTATGTGGTAAAAAGAAAGAATATTGCCTTACTTGGCAAAATATGTGATTAAGTTAAGGATCCTGAGAGAAGCAGCTTTTCCTGGATTATCTGGGTGGACCCTAACTGAATGCAATCACATGTGTCCTTATAGGAGAAAGGCTGAGGGAGTTTAGAGAAAAAGGCACGAAGGAGAGAACATAGAGGAGGAGGCTATGTGAAGATGGAGGCAGAGATTGAGCTGATGCAGCTACGAGCACAGGAATGCCAGCGACTGCCGGTGGACTCTAAGCCCAGCAAAGGACCTGAGAGCACACATTCATCATGTACTCAACTATGCAACAGTGGATACTTTCTGGCACCAGAAATAATCTTCAGCAACCTCAGGAGCTCAACTAGACAATTTGCATGTTATTGTTGATGCTATTAGTCAGATACCCTCCTAAACTAGCTTCTTGCTAACTGACCAAAAGAAGGGAGGGAATAAGTCTCTCCAGGCTATCAGAATTTAGCTAGTTTGCACTTCATGTATTTTTAAATGATTTAGTTTTCAACAACCTTGTTACATAGGTATTATTAATATTATCCCCATTTATGGATCATGAAACTAGGCTTAATCTAACTTGCTCAATGTCAATGGTTCAAATGAGATTTGATCCAGGTCAGTTGGCTACTTCTTGTGTTCTGAATGACGAGGCTTCACTATAGCAATGGGGACTCTGAAGTTTCAATGTGTAAGATGCTGCCTTCCTGGGTATGCCATCTGTATAGCTGCACAGGGCTCCACTCTCAAAAGAGCCCAAAGGTTGGTTTAATGCTCTGCTTGGTTTAATGCATCTTAAAATTCTTAATTTTTGACAAATGTACCCCAAATTTTCATTTGTACTGGGCCACACAAATTATGCATCCAGTCCTACTCTGAGCTTCAGAATTCTCCTAGTTTAATTCCATTCTCAGGTGTCCATTTATTACTAAAGTGTTTTTGTGCACATGACATCCAGTAATAGATCATGAAGAACTGTATTTCAAAGATTTTAAAATGCATTCTTTAACATCATTTTTCTTCACCTCTTTTTTCTCTTTTTTAAATTTCATAATATTATGGGGGTACAAATGTTTTGGTTATATGGGTTGCCTTTGTACTGCTTGAGTCAAAGTTATGTGTGCCCATCACCCAGATGTATACATTGTACCCATTAGACATGATTTCACCAATCTCCCCCCCCCACTTCCACCTGCATGATTTCCATTGAGTTTTACTTCCATCTGTGCTGATGGGTTAGTTCCAATTCAATAGTGAGTACGTGCGGTGTTTGTTTTTCCATTCTTATGATACTTCACTTAGAAGGATGGTCTCCAGTTCCATCCAGATTGTTACAGAAGGTATCGATTCATTTTTTATGGCTGAGTGGTATTCCAAAGTATACATATATTACATTTTATTAATCCACTCATGAATTGATGGACACTCGGGTTGATTCAACATCTTTGCCATTGTGAATTGTGCTGCACAAACGTTCTAGTGCAAGTGTTTTTTTGATATGATTACTTCTTTTCCTTTGAGTAAATACCCAGTAGTGAGATTGCTGGATCAATCGGTAGGTCTACTTTTAGTTCTGTGAGGAATCTCCACGCTATTTTTCACACAGGTTGTACAATTTGCAGTCCCACCAACAGGGTATAAGTGGTCCTTTCTCTTCACATCCACACCAGGTTCTATTATATTAGAACCTTTTGATAAAAGCCATTCTCACTGAGGTTAGGTGATATCTCACTGTGGTTTGATTTGCATTTTTCTGATAATTGGTGACAGTGAACATTTTTTCATATGATTTTTGGTCATTAGTCTATCTTCTTTTGTAAAGCTTCTGTTCATGTCGTTTGCCTACTTTTTAATGGTGTATTCACATGCTATACATCCAATGAAGGGCTAATAACCAGAATCTACAAAGAACTCAAGCAAAGCAGAAAGAAAAAAAATCAAACATCGCTTTTTAACCTCAGTGATTTTTTGGATGCACCTCTCAAAACCTGGTTTCTTACATTCACTGTCAGGTGTAAGTCCTCGTTTAGTTGCTGTTTCCTATGCTTGTCTTTCATATCATTATCCTTAAAATGATTTGTCTACATTTTTGAAACAACATGTGTTATGTTTAATTGCCACTCAAAATGTCTCCAAAAACATTAGGCTAAGATTTTTCTAACTTAATGAATTAACACCAGATAGCATGTTATAAAGCAAACTTTATTCACTCTCACTTTGGTAAGGGAAATGCTACCTTGACAAAGTCTTTGAACAGTCCCATTAGGGGAGTCAGAATTGAGAATTATTTAGGGTTTGGGGGAGTTTGGGCTCAAGTGGTTTGAAGTGGGTCTTTTAAGACAAGGAACTAAAAAGAATTTGGCAAAATTTGTGAGACTTTTTTTCTCATTCATATATGCTTCAAGAATTTCTTAAAGCAAGGTGTAAAGTTATTTATGGATTTACAGCCTCATTTTTCCTGAAACAAACAATAAAACCATGGCATACATGTTGCCTCTATTGCTTTTCCTTTTCTCAATTTGCTTTTAAAAATAAAGTGCACTGTGGTCACAGAAAGTGAATATTTTATACTAACGGGAGCTTTACTAAAATTCCATAGTCTATTACAAAACATAAACCAATTGCTTTACATTCCTGCTACTTGCCACTCAACTATTGAGATATGTAGCAAATGCAGAATCTTAGCTCCCTACCTCTCCACCTTCAACCCTAATAAATCAGAATCTGCATTTTAACTAGATCCTCATGAATCATATGCATATTATGAAAAACACTGCTTTAAGTTATCATAAAGATAAAGCTTCCCACAGGTAGAAGAACTTTTTTGTTATCCTTTGTTACCATATTATGAGAAACAGAATAGCCTATCAAGCAGCACATAATATAATTAGAGGTGGGAACATTTGCCAAATCTCTTAGAAGAGAGGAATTAAATTTTAAAGAACCAAGAAGTTAGTGTGTGATAGATTTATGTGACAGGCAGGACTATTGTTAAATTATTGGCAATCAATGTTTCGGAAGATTTTCATCTCTGAGAAAAGCTGTTAACTTAGCTCAATTTAGCAAATGAATAAGAGTTTAGTAACTTTGGGGGGGAAAGCATCAAAACTTCTGTGTTAAAAGCTTAGAAGAATACTTCAGAGGTTATAATGTGAAGACTGTTATTTTTAAAAATGCTTATGCTTCATCAACAGTCTTAGGGACACAAGGGAAGAGCAATATATCAGTGGCTTCAAGTTAAGAGGAGATACAAAAATTTAGATATTGAATTTAAAGACATTTTGGTAATACCTTAACTAGTTTATTCCATTACAGTTTCCGTTATGGACTATAAGAGTGATTAATACATGATAAATTGTTGTCCAAATAATTCTAGAGCTCTCTAATAAGTATAAAATGATAATTTATATCAAAGCCTTATGTCATAGTTTAATTTGCAGTTTTAATTTTTTTCACAGTGGTATACAAAGTAATGGTATATTATTTTAATAGTTCCTAGTGTTTCAATTTGATGAAATGAAACAGTAATTTAGAAAATCATTAAACTTTTTACTTGCTTTATTTACCCTGAGCCTACAAGAGGTAAGACATTCTTTAGAAAGATCATAGAGAGTTCCAGGGTTGGTGAATAATAAGCAAATTTTAGCATGATGTTTTCTTTCTTTCTTTATGTTCTCTGGTATCTTTAATGGTAGCCATTTCACCTTGCAGTTTATTAAATTTCTCCTGTCCTTTTTGCTATTTCAGGGAGCAGCCCACTACAATCTCAAAGCCTTCAATGAGCATCTCATTCCAATAGATTGTATACATCAATTTAATTAACTCTTTCATTACTGCATACCTTGGGCTTATATATCCTCATAACTTAAAATGAAATTTGTACTTCATTCAATAAGAATTAGGCAATGTTAATAAAAAAAAAAGAATTAGGCAATGTTCCCAATCCCAAATTTCCATTACCTCCTGAAGCCCTCTTGTCAGAAGTCTGTACGCTGCTGCCATTATTGTATCATTCAGAGATTTTGGTTGAATATATAGGAAATATACTGAAGTTAATTACACAGAACATAAACTTAATAGAAATATATTACCGACATAACATGATACTTCTGTGTACCCTTATTTTCTGGATTCAGAGTTCCTGATGGTATACCAAAATGGCAAACTTAGGTAACATATTTATACTCTACATGTCAGTTGTCAAAGGAATAAGGAAATATAGCATGTGATCATTTGGATTTGGTAATAGAAAACAGTATTATACTGAGAAAAACACATTGGTAGATTCCTGAAATATAGGAAGCAGTTTCGGATACCAATCTGAAGGGAGGATTCATTACATCTTGAGATTATTAAGAATTTTCTCAGGTATGTGATAGGAATATGGCTGGGGATAATGAATATTCCAGGAGGCGGGAATAAAGAACCAGGATTGACATATAGTGGAATTATAGTTTGGGCTTCTAGTATAAGATGGAAACTATGGAACTTTATCTCCACCAAAATCCCTCTAAAGAGACAGAAAAATGAGGTAAAAAAAAAAAAAATAACAAAGGCATAGTTCCATTGAGGAGAGAACAATTAGAAACAATAGGAAACCATTTTTTTTTTCCCCCCCAGAGGGCAGAAATTTCAGTGGTGGATCAAAGAAGAAAGCAGAGAAACTGTGTTAGAGTTGTGTTCAGTATGGAAAGCAAGAATGGACCCTGTGATAGAAATGCAGGCAATTAAGCAAAGAACTGTATAATAAATAGCAGAGTGAGATCTTTCACTTTTTCTACATTTTCAGGAAAGTAAAATCACCAGCAGCACCAGTGTTGGTCTCCAAGATAAAACAATAAGAGGTATAAATCTGTCTGAGATGGGCTTAGGCTTATGTTGTGGTATTGGGTCCTCAGAGAAAATCCACATTTATTGTACCCTTGAATGATCAGCCCACTTCCAATTCTATGAATTTGAAAATGAAATCAATTTATTAAGGTAGTCATTTTCATTAACAGAATTTGCAGTCCACTCTTCCATTCAAGAAAAAGTCTCTTTAAAAAATAGAACTATACAACTGGTGAAGAAACCTTTGCCATCTATCCATATTAATAAATTTTTATTCATAAATGCAAAGCATAATCAAGTGGAATTTGAGATCCATTGGCTCAAAAGAAAAAGAGATTCATAGGGATGAAAAAACATTTGATATTTCTATATCTATATTCCTTACTGCCTTAATAGAAATGTGTGTGTGTGTATAAAGTGTGTAATAATTAAGCCTTCTTTGTTTAATAAAGAAAAGGAAGGCTCTGCCTCTCACTCTTTCAGGGTGTTTTCCTGAAACACAAGGCCTTTTGATTTTACAACATAAAGTCCCAGGCTTTCTCATTGTTAAACTGTAAACAGATAAAATAAATTTAGAAGGCCCTCAGGAGAGGTGTTGGAAGCAATCACAAGGTGTGTCCTCTTGTCTCTCAAGGAAACTAGAGTTTTAATTTTTCTCTTTTTTATTTTTTTGTATAAATTGTGTGAAATTCTGTCCAGAGTCTGTATTTACTCTTGGGCTACCTTAAATGCATGTAAGCTGTTAATATCCAATTATAAAATTGTTCTTTCTCTCTTCTATATTGGGACAAAGAGGATCTTTTTTGGCAATGTATGTGGGATTGACTCTAGCCACACAGACTACTATTTCTGGAATTAGAACCTTCATTTCTAATGCATTTCTAATAAATTTGTACTTGACTGAAATCATGCGTATATGGAGAAATACATTGATACCAAAAATAATGGTGAAATTTAAGGTAGTATTTGGGTAAGATATTTAAAGTGGGCATAATTTCTCTAAAGCTTTTCAAACCCTGCTTGTTGACCAGGTGCCTTGGCTCATACCTGTAATCCTCGCACTTTGGGAGACTGAGGTAGGAGGATTGCTTGAGCCAAAGAGTTCGAAACCAGCCTTGGCAATAGTGAGACCCAGTCTCTACAAAAAGTTTAAAAAAGATTAGCTGGTCATGGGAGCACACACCTGCAGTCCCACCTACTCAGGAGGCTGAGGCAGGAGAATTGTTTGAGCCCAGGAGTTTGAGGTTGCAGTGAGCTATGATGACACCACTGGACTCTAGCCCAGGGAACAGAGTGAGACCGTATCTCAACAACAAAAAAAAGTTTTTTCCTCAAATGATGCCTTTACTCCTCAGCCCATTATATGCCCACATTTGGCTATCTTACCATTTCCTTTATCATTTCCTGTGGCATACCATATGTGTACCCAGTATTATACAATATGCCTTCCAGTATTAGCTGTGAGAATTAAAAGTGGAAATAAGTTTGTTAATCAGACGACAGCCTATTTTGTTCTGGCTTCCTTTTTTTTCCCAGTTAAAAAGGTATTTATCCACTCAAGTGGCAAATCATATTTCTTGCTGTAGTATAGCTTTAAATATATCTAATTCTGCTAATCTTTCCAAAGTGTTTAGCATTATATTTAATAAAGTGTTTAAAAATATGTGATTGCACCACAAGATTCTATTTTAACCTTGTACCTAAAACATACAGTTTTACCACATTAATTACATAGAGGCCACCATCACCATTATTCTGAATTTTTTATGGGTCCATAGGGAAAGCTTAAGATGTGTGTAATGGTAATGTGAATTTTATTGGGCTTCCTTCCTCAAGAAATAACCATACTAATTATTTTCTATTGAGTGTATGTGCAACTTGGATTGTCCTGCACTTCCTTTACTGTGAATGTGTCCCCTGAGTAGACGCAATATCATATGAAACTTTATGCCTATGCATTAGGCATTTTGTGAGCCTCTGTTAGCGGTGTTGGCTGAGTCACTTTGGGTACTAAAAAACTAACAAACAAACAAAACAACACATATCCAAAATAGGTTTCTATTCCTGTGAAAATGACTTGTTACCCTATCCAAGATGGAGAAACTTAATATAGTCCACTTGCCACCAAATGGATAGTTTGTCTTCCATTGGAATGAAAAAGTGCCATTCTTGTGCCTCTTTTTCTGACATATTAAATATTGTGAGAAGGCAGAAGCTCGATTATGAAAGCCAATGCTGTTGGGCCCATGTGTAGTCTCCATCTCTACCACAATGCTTATTCCATTTCTGTGCCCATCATGCCATCTGTCACAGCCAATGACAAAGGCTGTTTAATGTTGACTGGCTGAAAATTTTGTCTACTTCATTGTTTAGTACCTCTTGCACGGTGAGTGCTCTCTGGTGGGCATTAACATCTGACATGAAATTTTCATAGTTGATGATCATTTGCATGTGTCCATCCACATGCTTCTCCCCTTGACATAATTTTATCTGACACTTCAGTGCATTAACTTTCAGTGCATTACTTTTCAGTAAATATGGAAAACATATATTCTCACCTTTGACCATATCTTCTTTATGTAAAGTAGATGAACAGTTGTAAACCCAGAAGCCCTGTCTATTAGGACAATTTTCTCTCACTCACTGTCATTCAAAGCCACCACTGAGTGTGCATGTAATGTCACCTCCATTTATTTTTGGTTTTC
>RJWJ010006715.1:0-61083 GCA_004363605.1 Indri indri | reverse complement strand
CTTATCTGAGAATGTCTTTATTTCTCCTTCATATATGAAACTTAGTTTTGCAGGGTACAAGATTCTAGGCTGGGCATTATTCTGTTTCAGAAGAGTGAGAATGGGGCCCCAGTCTCTTCTTGCTTGTAGGGTTTCAGTTGAGAAATCTGGTGTTATTCTGATGGGCTTTCCTTTGTATGTTACTTGTTTCTTTCACCTTACAGGTTGTAGAAGTGCCTCTTTAGTGGATATTTTGGTCAATCTGATGACTGCGTGACATGGTGTCTTCCTGTTTGCATTGAATCTCCCTGGGGTCCATTGAGCTTCTTGTTCCTATATATCTAGATTTTTAGCAAGGCCTGGGAAATTCTCTTCTATTAATTCTTCAGATAGCTTATCCAGCCCTTGAGTGTTTTCTTCTTCACCTTCTGGAACCCCTACACCCCCAGGTTTGGTTTTTTCACATAATCCCACATTTCTTGTAGGCTTATTTCTTTTGTTTTAATTTTCTGCTTGATCTCTGTGACTGACTTATTTAATTGGAAGGAGTTGCCTTCAATCTCTTTCTTCCATTTGATCTACCCTATTCTTGAGGCTTTCCAAGGTGTTTTGTAGTTCCCTAAATAAGCCCTTCATTTCTGGGAGATCAGTTTGATTTTTCTTTAATATTTCAATTTCTTTAGTGAATTTTTCTTCCAAGTCCTGGATTGTTTTTGTGGTTTCTTTGTGTTGGTTATCCATTTTTTCTTGCATATCATTCAATTTTCTGACAATCCATGTTTGAAATTCTTCTTCTGTCACTTTAGTGTTCTGAGTTTGGTTAATGTCCATTGCTGGGGAGCTGTTGTTCCTCTTTGGGGGTGTGCTTTCTGTTTGAGTCTTCATACTTCTGGAGTTCTTTCGCTGGTTCCTTCCCATCCGGATCGGTTGTTCCTTCTTGCCTTTAGATTTTCGTTTGGATAATGACACGTGCTGTTTAGTCTCTGAGCCAGTAGGTGTTGTTTGTGGGTGAGATTCGACCACACCCTTTATGATGAATCAGTAGATGCAGTATATGCAGTAAAAGCGTGTGCAGGATGGCCTCCTTGTCAGTAGGTGGAACTTGCAGGGAGGAGCATGCTGTTTTTGAGTCCTGTCGCTAGCTCTTTTTCCTCTAGAGAGGCCCTCTTGTGCCTCGGGTGATGGGTGGGGCCCTGAGATTTCCTGGGGTGTCGTTGTTCTCCACCTCAGTGGGGGCAGAACTAGGAGTGAGTCTGGTGGGGCTGGGTTGGGTAAGCCTGCCCTCAGGCTCCACAACGGCTGTTAGCAGGGGTCAAAGGTCTGCTCTTTGTTTCTGTGCAAAGCTGCCGGGAGTGGCTGAAATGGCTCCACTCAGCTGAAAGTCTGGACTTGGGGGATGGGCTGTCTGAGACCCACACTCTGGAGCAGGTCTTGCTCCCCTCCATTCTCCCCCTCTCCGTGGCCTCTCCCAGGCCTCTGCCAGCAAGCGGGACCTCAGGCTGATGGATCTCCCCTGGCTGTGATGTGGGCCGGGAGGTTCCCTACCCAGAATCGCAGCCTGAGCTGGGTGCACAGCCCTCTTTTGGGAGGAGGGTTGCTGCTCAGGCACTCTGATCTGCCCCTTAAAGGCACACACTCCTCAATAGGCTCTTTCACAGATCTCCCTTCTGTGCCCCAGGGCAGTGCGATCGTGAGCTGGGTGTACCGGGTCTGTCTGCAGGGCTGTCCCCTGGGCCCTGGACATCAATCCCTGACCCTGCCAGGGGGAGGGGTGCTGGTCTTGAAACACCTACAGGGTGCCCAATAGGCTTGGGTCTGCGCCCGGGGAGGTGCCCCGAGGGAGCTGGGAGCCAGGCGGCGTGTCCGCAAGAGGCCACTGCTCACTGGCGGCAGTCTCTGGGCTGGTGTCAGCAGGTCTCTCCAACTGCTCAGGAGCCCACCAACAGTCCAAGATGCAAGGGAGGGGAAAGTTATCTGCTCCACCTATCCTTGTCACTCATCTCCAAGCCTCTCGGGGACCTTTCCCTTTCCAGTTCTCCTCTGCAATGTCTTCCCGTGGAGTCTCCTGTAGTTTCAGGCACCCTTCCTTCCGACCCTCACCCGATCTATGTTTCTCTGCTAGTTTATTTTTTTCTCTTTCTTCTAAAATTTGTCTTTTTTGCAGAGACACTCTGACTGGTGGCTTTTCTCATCCGCCATCTTGGCTCCTCTCATGGCTTCATTTTTTTACATTTAAATATTGGATCCATTTAGAATTTATAACAGTGGGCAGTGTGAGAGAATGAACTTACCTTTTTCCAGTTAGTTACCCAAGTGTATGACTACCTATTAGTGAGAAATCCACGTTATTAGAGTCTTTAAATATGAACTTTAAATGTCTGGCTAAATGTAGTGGAATTCATTATTTTCTTAGATAAATTTCATAATTTAACTAAGAGGAGTTAGGAAAGGAGTTAGGAAATTACCTACTGGTTTGTACACAATCCACTTACAGATGACAATGAAAAATTTAAATTTGCTGTTGACAGTCTGTCTTTGAGTAAATAGTAAATAGATTGGAATGAGTGTAGAAAGTCAGTTAAGTACAATGTCAGATTATGTTGGAGAAATATTGTCATGGCTTTTTATTATTTTCCTTTTGCAGATTTAAGGCAAGTAATTAGCAAAGGGGACTCAAAGGAAAATAACATTTTTCATTACAAGTGAATGAACAACCTAAAATGGAATTTGATGAAATTCTAGCTCAATGACATTTCTAAACCCCACCCCTAATCTAATGAATCAAAATATCTGGAGCTGGGAACAGGAAATCTATTTTTATAACGAGTTCCCAGATGATTGTAATATAGGCAGCCCGCGAAAGTCGGTGAACTCATATCGGAACCTCTGACTTCTTGCCTGAAAAATGAAAGATCAGAAGCCAAGTTTTGAACAACAGAACTAGAAGGAATGTGGAGGCATGAGGGGGTGAACCCATAGTCTTCGTTCTAACTAAAGGATACGGATGTGCCCTGTCTCTCCCAAAGTCTCAGTAATCCATAAATGCCCTCAGAAGCTCAATTTCAAAGTCATCACTGCAACAATCAAGATTCCTGTCTTTCCACAACTGATCTGTCTGGCTGTAGCTTGAATCACTTTTTGTTAAATCCTACTTCAAGAAAAGAGAAAGGAACAATTATTCCTTGAGTGTCAAAAAGTGTTCCAGGCATTTTATATACCTTAATCTTGTAACTCGCTCTTCCCATGCACCTCATAAAATGAATATTATCTCATACTGAATTCTCACATTGAAGCTTGGAGAGATTCTACAACTAATCCAAGGGCACTGAGTGCTAGAACAAGTATTCAGGATACATTTTGTCCAACTTTTCTAGAGAGGAGAAAAAGACTGATCAGAATCCCTCTCTATGACCTTTCAGACACAATCTATGATTATTTGAAGATAAAGTAATGAAGCAACATTTAGCCTTTATACATTTAATTTGCATTATGTTCAATATTATTTTGGACATACCTGAGAATCCTATCTAAAAAAAGCACCCCTCCTCCCTTACTTCTGTCTGTCTCTTCACCTGCTTGGCGTTTCTTCAAGGCACTCCTCAGGGCCTGACAGTATATGCTCTATCTACCTGCCATTGCCACTAGAATAAGAGTTTCACTGGAGCAGGGTCTTGGTTTTTCTTGTACTCCACTATATCCCCAGGGCTTGGAACATTGGAAGTACTTAGTCAATATTTGCTGAATGAATCACTGAATGAGTGTATTCTTCATTCTTACTGGCTTGTTTTCTTTACAACTATCCGGGTTTGAAGTCCTGTCTTGGTTTCAGATCCTAGGCATATAGCTGAGTGTTTGGCTTAATACCTGGACTGGTATAACCCACGAACTATAATATCCCCTAGCTCTACTCCTGGGGAAGATGAAGGTCTGCAGAAAGCAGAACTTCGAAAGGCACTATCATAACTTCACAGCCTTCTTTTCTCTATCCTAACTGGTGTCCCTCTCTTTCTACTTTTTATTTTCTGTATAATTATTCTTTCTACCCACTACACACAGTCTAGAACACCATCATTTTCTGAGGAATCTCTTTGTACCAAAGAGTGTGAATTGTGCTTTATAAGCTACCCCATTAAATCATCCCCTAAACTCAGTGAGGTGTCATTACTCTTGTTTTTTCCACGTAGGAATTCTGAGGTTTGGAGAGATTGTCACTTGTCCAGGAAGAAGGAGCTGAGATTCAAAAGTGGGTTTATATCCACTTAACACTCAAGCTTTCCCCACTACATCTTCAGTGTGTAAGATAAACCTGCTTGGCTATTATATAATGTCTCTATGGGCACTTATGCTACTATCTTTCAAAGACCTATTGCTAAATGATCTGTTTCATGGTACAAAAGTAGAGGAAACTAGATTTCTTTACTATCCTAAATCATCTAAAATATGGTTCATTCCATAACTCACTAACGTCTGTAAGAAACGTAACCTCATAACCTTGTGGGATATATGAGTTAGGAAATGTCTACGGTTCCATGTAACTGAGACTTAAAGTGGCTTAAAGAAATAAGGGTGATTCCAATAACTGAAAGAAGTCTGGAAATTAGGATACCAGATATGGCAGCTCCATAAAATCATCTAATTCCAGGATCCTTCCAACTTTCTGCTTTGCCATTTTTAGTGCATGACTTTCATCCGCAAAATCATCTCATGGTCCTAGATGACTTCTGAAGCTCCACTCATGACATCTGAATACCAGACAGGCAGGAAGGAGGAAGAATGAAGGGACATGTCCTGTTACAAAACTTTCCCAAAGGCCCAACCCATCCAATTCCTCCACACTCCATGCCAAGTGTGGCCATGGAAACCTTTTCTGTGGTTCCCACTGATTGACATGTGGTGCCCAGTCTCCTAACAATCAGATGGCATTCTCCAGTAAGAGGTTCTGATACTTCCAGGATGCATTGAGGAAAAGTGCATTACTGAGATAAAACAAGATGTAAGTCTTAGTCATCATGTCACCCACTATCAATCCCTTGTTTCCAATCTCAGGGAGTCTACTTTCTTTCAGTTATCTTTTGTAGTATAACAATGATCCTCAAACTTAATAGCTTAAAATACGCCTAGTTATTTGCTCAGTATTCTTCAATGTGGGCAGACCTGGGTGGGAAAGGCTTATCTTTGTTCCACATGGTATTGACTGGGAACATTCATGCAACTGCTTTCCACTGGGAGTGCTACTGGGGGTATAAAGCCCAAGACAGCCTTTCTCCTACAAGGCCTCTCTCCATGTGGCCCCTTACCATTTGGCAGTCCAGTCTGTGGTGGCCAGATACTAAGAGGGCGTATTCCAAGAAGGATTAAAGAAAAGCTGTAGCCCTCTACAGAGCTGGAACTGGAACCAGCAAGGCAGCACTTCTACCACATTCTATTGGTTAAAACAAGCCATAAGGCCAGCCAGATTCAAGCAGAGGAGAAAGAACCTCCACCTCTAGAGAGACTCTGTGGTCATCATAATCCACTCTTCCTTTGAGGTTGGACCACTCTCCCCTTCTTTAAACACCATCTTCCACACTCTGCATCCTCTTAGGACAAGCCCATGATAATTTCCTGCTGGGCAAGCTTGCAAAACAAAGGTTTCCAGGCTTGAAAGCCAAAAAAGCTGCTAATACAATCCACCTGCCTCCCTCCAGGCAAGGGTGCCTGCAATTCCAGATATAGGCCTCTTATGACAGAGAAATGTCCTTTTTCTTTTCTTTTAGAAATGAGAATACAGCAGCAAAAAGTCAAGAAATCCATGATTTTCAGTAACTTCACCAGTTATGGTCACATTCATTTTTTAAAAATACAGTTAACTTCTAATTCTCTGTTATAATTTGGTAGAGTACAGACATAGGAAAACAAAACTTAATGATGTTTATAAAGTCTTATTTTGACAGTTTCAGCCTCATTGATCTTCAAAACAGTCTATCGTACACCTTAAAAGTAGCAGAAAAAATAATTGATTTGGCTCTCACCTCCTTCCCCTTCTTACTGTTTAAGAAAAATATACGAGCAGCCATTAGTACAGAAATTTAGCACAAAGTAGTTCAAGCAAAAAGAAAGCTTACTGGTTCCTAAAGCTGGGAAATTAGGGTTAGGTTTGATTTCAAGTGTAGCTGGATGTAGGTGTTCAAATATTGTCATCATAGCCCTTTTCTTGGCTACAATTCTTAATGAGTTGGCTTCATTCCTTCCTGCTTAAGGCTCCAGAGCTTCCTCTGTAACTGTAAAGATAGTTGCCAGCAGCCCCAACATCATTTTCTTCAAGCTTAGCCATTTAATTTCTCCTCCCATCCTAATAACAATCCCAGAGAAGTCTTTGACTTTCCTTACATAGGTCACATGTTCACCTTTGGATGAATTACTTTCCTAGAAAGGGGGTATAGTAGATAGAATAATGACCCCACCAAAGAGGTTCACATTCTAATCTCTGTAACTTGTGAATTTGTTAGTTTACATGGCAAAACGGACTTTGTAGGTGTGACTAAATTAAGGACTATGAGGTGGGGAGGTCATCCTGGATTATTCGAGTGGGCCCAATATAATCACAAGGGTCCTTATAAGAGGAATGCTAAAGTCAGAGAAGAGGAGGTGATGTGATGATGGAAGCAGAGATAGAGACTGTGGTGATGCACTTTGAAGATGGAAGAAGGATCCGTAAGCCAGGGAATACAGATGGCTTATAGAAACTGGAAAAGCCAAGACAATAGATTCTCCACAGCCTCCAGAAGGGACCGACCCAGCTGACACCTAGACTTTAGTCGAGTGAAGTTAATTTTAGACTCCGGCATCTAGAACTGTAAAAGATAAATTTTTGTCTTCTTAAGCCTCTATGTTCTCGGGGATTTGTTATAGCAGGATAGAAACTAATCAAGAGGGTTTCCTGATTTGGCTCAGGTTAGTTTAGAAGCTTTATCTGTAGTCAAGGAAAGGGGGTAGAAGTTGGCCAGGGATGATGAGAGTGGGAATGCACGGGAGAGTACAGCCAAGGCCACACAAAATTCCCCCGAAGTGAAATTCCTTTGTCAGAAGAGGAAATGGATAGAAAAGAAGGCTTAATAAGTAAAATTTTTTATTAACTCCACAAACAAAAACTACTGTGGTCTAAAACTATTCAAAAGTGAAAAAGGCTAAGAGTCAAACAGAAGAATAGAAGTAAGCAAGCCAAGGACGTTAGGATTTACAACTAGACCTGAATAATCAAGAATCCATAGCAGCAACGGCAAAGGTTTTCCTGCTCCAACATCGTGAAAGAGAATTATGAAGGATCAGCATGTCTTGGAAAGAGTAAGATCTAAACTCAAATCTACTACTAACAGCTGACACTTCGATCTTGGTTTTTGACAGTAAAGTGAGAGGGCTGGTACTTCATGAACTCTTTCACAAAGAATCTCTAATGTCACAGAAGGGAAAAATGGATGAATGCATACACTGAGATTCTGGAAGAGCCACGAGGAACCCTTGGCAAGTGAAAATTTCCTTGAGTATCATTTTTGTTATTTAAAATTCAGATTTTTGCTTTAATATAAAAATAATATTTTAAAAGTCCTGCAATTTATTTCCTCTTCTCAAATATTTGTGTTAATTGATGCTCCAAAGAGGTTCACCATTTTTACTCTAGCTTCAAATACTCTAAGATTTCTGTGAGTTATGTGGCATGTATACCGCAGGTGTGGGACTAGGATCACGTCCCTTCTAGACCTGCAATTCTAAGACAATCCCCAAAGCTCTGGTGTCCCCATTGTCACCCACCTGACACATGGGCTAAGAGGAAGCACTGTCAGCTATAGTGAGAATTTAACTGTGGTGATGAAGAGGCTGCTGCCAAGTTCCCTTTAGAAGACACTTCAGGGCAGCACAACAGGAGAGTTGAAGTTTCAGTGGTTTTAAAATATGTCTGCAAATTCTTTGATGCTCCTCCGATTAATAAGTTGTAGTGTTCTACAGCACTGTGGTATAACTATAGTTAACAATAATATACTGTAGTTTCAAATAGCTAGAAGGAGGATGTTGAACACTGCCAACACAAAGAAATGATAAATGATTGAGATGCTGGATATGCTAAATACCCTGATCTAATCACTATACATTGTATGTATTGAAACATAACTCTGTACCCCATAAATATGTACAATTATGTGCCAATTATAAAAATGAAATAGGAGGGGATCAAGATGGCCAACCCTGAGCAAGAGAAGCCTAACTTAGTCCAATCAGATCACAGAAACAAGACAGGTAATTATAAATTATCGTTGTTGTTTCATACCACTAAGTTTATGCAGTAACAGATATTCAAAATGAGGGTAATATATGTAGGACTTAACCACTGGATAGGAAAAGGATGGAATATGTAGTTCAGAGAACATAATCTTCACATGTCTGGGGCCCAGATTCCACCCGGCACCTCTGATTTCGTTTTCCATGTTGGATTACAATGTATCCATTTATTTCTCCACCCCTGTCTGGAAGATGGGGGTCGAGAAATTTTCTGCATAAATGTGTGCAGTTAGCGTATGACAGAGGCTGGGAACTGACCCCAGATGAGGAGAGCAACAATCCTAGGAATCCACTGACATCTTTTATAGGTTGAATTTGGTGAATGGCTCCACGTAGTGCAATGCTGCCTAGAGGTGCTGGCGATGTCATCAGCTCCGTCAATGGAATGCCCACATTACTTCATATTCCTAGGGCACATTTCTCATGCTGGGGCACAGGAAACAACAAAATCAACAGGGTGTATCTTCTACATGTACCAATTGCACTTTAATTATTCATTTCACGAATTTTTACTGAAGATCTCTTATATGTTAGGCACAAAGATAAGCAATCCAAAATACAATTTTATAGTAAACACAAATGTATTACAGAGAACAAGGCAAAATTAGTATGCATTTTTAAAGAACAAAGAGACATCAAAGAATATTCATCCTCACAGTGACATCATACCTCAGAATCCGAGGTAGGTGTTCATTCTCAGCTGTTAGGAGTATAGTTTAAGAAAACCTCATTTAAAGCATTAACAAAAATATTTATATTTTACTGTCTTCCTGTACCATACACCAAAAATTGGTAGCCTGTAGCCTAATCTGCCTAATCTGCAGATGTGTCTTGTGTGAATCACAGAGATTTGGTTTTTTACAACTTGAAATGTGGTTAATATTTAAGACTCGGAGTTTTCATTTACTAAATTGGATTTCTGGCTTCCCCTGTTAAAAATAAAAAAAAATTGGAAAAGCTAGTAACCTTGAGTCCACATCCTCGTGTGGCAATACCAGCTGGTGCCGAGCTTCAGCTTCCATTGCCAGATTAGATTGGACCTGGTCCCTGTAGCTCTCCACTGTCCTCACTGCTCCCTGCCCACACCACCAAGCAGACTCTTGTCCTGCTTCTCTTGTCCGCATTACCTGCCTGGCCCCAGGAAATATTGGAATCTGTACCCCTGTTCCAGATTGACACAAAATCGCTTGGGTCATTTTCCAGTATTTAACACTATCTTTTTCAACTTCAATGTCTCTAAAACTTTCAACACACTAGTCTTGACAGTAAAATCCAGAAATTGGGCCTTATCTGCCCAAGTCACATGTCAGACAATCATACAACTGGAGTCACCCACTTTTCTGATCATGGTTATAGTATTCTGAAGGTGGTCTCATAAATGTAGGGATAAGAAAAAAGCCCAATTGTTTGACTTACACGCAAGGAAAGAATCGGATGGAAAACATACATCTTCCCCAAATATAGAGTCCCAGAAAAATCAAGCAAGCACAAAATAAAAGGAGGTTAAACCAGGTTATTTTAGAGCATGCACTCTCCTTACAGGACACAGATTCCTTCTCACAGTTGGGAAAGGGGAAGAGGGTTCCCAAACATCTTTGGATTCTGGCAAGAATGAGTAAGGGTGGCCTCCTCGCCAGGACAAGCTGGGTAATGGAGCCCAAGTTTCCACAGTACCCTGCGTGCATGGCTGTCACCATATCCACCTTGGGGACAATGAATGTTCACCATGAGTCATGGTTTTGTTTTCTGGGCTCGGTAGCCTGTGGTCTGGCAGGACTTGAGGTCTGGGATTTTGCAACAGCTGTTCATGTCACCTGGGAAGGCAACTGAGCATGCAATGGGATAATTTTTATCAGCTCATGAGCACAGGATTTGCCTGCCAAAAAGCCATGTTTCTCAGCTAGAAAAATAATATTTCTATCTGGAACCAGTGTGGAGTCTTAAATGCCTTAAATGCCAGGGTCTTAATTCTTATTTTATGCTACAAAATCTTAAATTGCTCTCATAGTCTCTAATTCCAATTTAAGACATACTGACTCCTAAAGGGCACAGCTATAACATCTTTTCAGATGCTACCATAACTTGAGAGGATCATCAGCAAATAGGGAGATGAAGGCTCATTCTATCTTTTCAACTTAAAATGACTCTTTTAATATTACTTTCTATGGCTTCAGAGAGCAGCCACCCTGCTCTCTATTCAGGGCCTTAATACTCTCCTTAATACTCAAACTTTTCTCTTTCAAGCAACTGCTCCAGGATTCTTCATGTCACCTTTTAGCCCTGGTCTTTCCAGATCTCATGTTTAGCCCATCTTGTATGAAAGTCTCCCTAACCCCTTGATCTTGCATTTGCTTTTCCCTGGGCCCTTTCCAGCTTCTCCGTGGAGAGAGGCACAGTGTCCTTTGGACTGTAGCCATGGGAGAAAGACTAATTATGTGATGACCACAGGCACTGCCTGTTCCCTGCAAACAGCACACAGCAATGACGGAGGGATGCCACGGGGGACTGCTCACTCCTCTCTTGCTGTGGGAACCTGTAACCTGTGGGATAATAAAACTAGCTAATTCCGTCAGCAGCTGTAACATAAAAACTTACCAAACATACTTATTTAGCATGTCAAAGATCTGAGCCATAATCAAGTTCTGGAAGACAATTAAGTGAAAAGTCATAACAAGTCTATCAGTGTCTCTAACTGGGAACTTATCAAAGCTTTCATCTAAACGCCCTCAAAATAGCTTGCTTATTTTGAAGGCAGTCTGATGGTAACAAAGAGAAGTTTCAAGACAAAAAGCATTTCTATGTATGTAATATGGGAGGAGAATGAAGTGAAAAATTTTATTTAGGTCATTGTCTAATAAGATTATCTATCTTTTGTTTCCAGATTGAAATAGTGTTGACAGAAAATTCTAGATAAAGTTTATTGCAGCAAACTTGTGTGGTCATTTCGACACACAGTGATCTACTTTTAATAGTGCTTCTTGGTCTCATCAAATGTCAACCTATTATCACAAAGTACTGACTCCAACACTAACAATTTACCATATCTTTTGTTATTATCAGTGGATATTTCAGAGAAAAAATAAAACCTCGATTGATTGATAGTCAGCAGAGAATAGAAGGGGGATTCAGGAGAAGCCATGGAGAGGCAGAGAGAGCAAGGAATGAAGCGTGCGTGCATGCGTGCGTGCGTGTGTGTGTGTGTGTGTGTGTGTGTGTGTGTTGAGAGTTGGAGGAAGTGGCAGGAAGCAACTCCATAAAGGAATTGCCTCTCCTTCCCCCGTTCAGCTACTTTACAGTTTTGCCAAAAGTTAGCCCTACCTCTAAGATCTCTTGCAACTAACCTGTCTACTCTCCCTTCTTATTTCATCCTATTCAATTTACAAACTAAGAACACCCAAGTTAGCTGCTCTGTGCATCAGTCAAGGAAGGGCTATTGAAAAGAGTAAACAGGGAACTATAAGTTGCTGAACATTATGTAGGGACAAAGATAGTGGTTTGGTTCCAAAAAGTGCCACACCATTTAGATCAGGTCCCAGGTAGCCTATTTCCAGGACGCTCTTGGGGGTCATTACTCCCAGAAAGGTAATCACTGTATTCGATGCTATGAGAATCCAAGCATGCCTTCCTGATGAAATGGCATGCCGGCATGCCGGAAGATTAGGGTACTGTTCTGGGACAAAGGGGAACATACGTGGGCCACTATGAGAGGGCTAGAAAGTCAGGACTACCCCGCAGATTGGCGCAGACAACTTAATCAGTGTGTGCGCAGTGTAGAAGAGGAATATTTTGTTAATATAATTTTCCTTTTTCTTTAACACAACTGGTCATTCTTTTTTAATTATCATGAGTTAACCCAACAACAAGCAGAAGAAGAAATATTTGATTTGATTATATGGGTTGTTGGTTTTTTCAGAAAGGATATGAGTGAGGGCAAATATTGAAAAGAAGAAACCAAAATACATAAACCAGGCCATATTCTTGGCTCCCACTTAGAAGGAATTGTAATAGAATGTTTGGAGCAATATCCCAGACATCTGCTAAACACCCATGCTTGTTGGTCTACCACAGACTGGTTCTCTCCAAATCATACATATGAATGTGTTTTTCAAAAAAAACAGGACCAATACCATTGTTTTATTTGTGCTATTTTTCATAAAAATGTTCTGTTTTATGAGACATACAATATTATACAGGATATTTTTTAACCATTGCCTATTCTTTTTTCTTTAAAAAGTTAAGATTCCTGGTGTGAAATTCTTCTGAAATTTACTTTTGAGGTAATTTCTATAATAAACTAAATATATTATGTTTTATGGATAATTTTTCTCTCAATTAAAATGTCTCATCTATTTCAGTCGGTATTTGGTATGAAAATACTCACCTGTTTCATCTTGATTGGTTATTTTCTTAAACTGTAAAGAACAAAGTCTGTCAAAAAGATAGTTATGTCTCATGAGATCTTTAAGCAAAGGGGAAAAAATTACGAAAAAAGAATGCTATATTGTGGCTAGGCTGCTAGAAGGACAATAAAATAAACATTTATCACCCTAGAAAATAATGCTACTTTGTCCAAACGGGCCACTGAGATGTTCGTCCATACTGAGAGGACCACAGCATTTGCCTCCATAATTCAGATGCCATCTTTTCCTTGGACCCCAGATATTCGGAATGACATCATTCGGACTTTGCCCTAGAACCATATCCCTGGAATGGCAAATTGTTTGGAGAGAACTACCAAGGATTCTAATCCACTTTGGGCAGAGCCAGTGGTTTGACATTGAATAGTCTAAGGACCTAAACAAAACTGATTTCAAGATGACTAAGGTGGGGCCGGGTGCGGTGGCTCACGCCTGTAATCCTAGCACTCTGGGAGGCCGAGGCGGGCGGATCGTCCTGAGCTCAGGAGTTCGAGACCAGCCTGAGCAACAGCGAGACCCCGTCTCTACCAAAAATAGAAAGAAATTAATTGGACAGCTAAAAATACATATAGAAAAAATTAGCCGGGCATGGTGGCGCATGCCTGTAGTCCCAGCTACTCGGGAGGCTGAGACAGTAGGATTGCTCCAGCCCAGGAGTTAGAGGTTGCTGTGAGCTAGGCTGACGCCACGGCACTCGCCCCGGGCAAGAGAGTGAGACTCTGTCTCAAAAAAAAAAAAAAAAAAAAAGATGACTAAGGAAAGGTCCAAGGGATCTCAGGTATCTGAATTCATAAAAAAGCTACTTTGTGGTGGAAGCCAAAAACAAAGTAGACTTCTTGACACAAACTTACCCTAAATTTAAAAAATAAGAACTAGGAAACACCACTTAAAGTTTATGAATTGTTTTGAGCCAAATAGCAGAAGAAGTAAACTCAGTAAGCATTTGTTATTTAAAAATGCTGAGTCACAGGTTAAAGAAGGGCTTAGATAAATTCATGGTTTGTGAATCCATGATGTATCATTAAGAAAGCCTTGTAATATTTCGTATACATTTTGTGGTTGATGTCAACAAGCTTAATTATACCCTTTCATAAAACAGACTTGTTTCTTAGAACTGCAAAAGTACTGAAAGGTCATCTAGTTCAGTCCCCTAATTTCACAGAGGAATAAAATAAGGTTCAGAGAGGCTAAGTAACTTGCATAAGATCACATAGCCAGTAAATGACTCAAGCAGGTTCCAGACCAAAGCACTCATTTCTCAGTACTAGTACTTATTTCGAGACCAGTATTTCCAAAATTGTGTCCTGGGGTATACAATTTTCCCTAGGTAATATTAAAAATACACACACACACACACACACACACACACACACACATCCTTATCTATCTATATACTATATTTATATATATCCTTTTCTTAGCAATTCACAATGCATATTATCATATTTTGAAATCTGAGTAATATTTCAATAAAGAAATATGTTTAATTTTACTAAGCTCAACTTTTCCCAAATTTATTTGACCATGAAGCTCTTTTTGCCACACAATAATTATTAACATTCCACGAAACTAAATCATGAAACTTCTTCATCAAAACTTCGTTTGCATTCATAATTATTCTGTTTGGTCCACTGGCTCATTTTTTCAACCCAGTTAATTCGAACTAGAAATATGGCAACAAACGAAAGTAGATTCTTAAATAAAACCCCACACAGCTACATTCAGTCAACTAATTCATCAAAGTAACAGTGAAATCCCACGGGAACATCTATGCAGACCTGCTGCATAGCACAGAGCCAATGGTATCTGTATTTTTATTTTTATAATTAATTTTTAATTTTTTTTAGAGACAGAGTCTCACTCTGTGACCCAGGCTGGAGTGCAGTGGCATGATCACAGCTCACTGCCACCTCGAACTCCTGGGCTCAAGGGATACTCCTGCCTCAGCCTCCTGAGTAGCTGGGACTACAGGTGTGCACCACTGCACACAGCTGATCTCTGTACTTTTATATATTTGCAAGCCAATACAGCATTGGCCCACTTTTTTCAAAGGCAGATGTTCACATTAGATGTATACCAACTCATTTGAAGGAAATTTTCTTTGACACTTACAGACTTTTTTTGTATAAAACAGAAAATTATTATCCCACACAACAGCATTACATTTGTAGATTTTTAACATATCTTTAAGAGTACATTTTGCATTAGCCATGAATTTTTATCTCCAAGTTAAACAGAGGAGATTCAAGTCAACAGCTTATAGAGATTTATAAAAGCTTCATTCTATTTTAAAACCCATTGATCAGTTCCTGTAGCATTGTCATTTCACCTTTGTAAAATGGGAATATTAGGCTGTCAAACTGGCATGAAAATTCTTATATTCTTAAGCATTTGTATAATCTGTTGGCTCAAAAAAAAAAAAAAACAGACCTGAAAAAGCATCATATGCTTTTGCCAAATGTGGCAGAACCCTCTGTTGAGGGCACAGACACTACTCATCTCATCCCTCATGATAGAATGATTTCTAGTAGAATCACGCAGATGTCAGCCTACAATAAAGAGTCATCTGAATTCCTCTGAGGTGAGCATATTTCTTCACACACACCCCAAACTCAGAAATACCTGGAAAGTACCTGACAGACTCTGATGGTTAATTTTATGTGTCAACTTGATTGGGTTAAGGGGTGCCCAGATAGCTGGTAAAACAATATTTCTGGGTATGTCTATGAGGGTGTTTCTGGAAGAGATCAGCATTTGAATCAGAATTTCTTTACTCAGTAGATGAGTAAAGAAAATCTACCCTCACCAATGTGGGCAGGTATCATCTAATCCATTGAGAGCCTGGATACAACAGAAAAGTGGAAGAAGAGCTCATTTTCTCTCTCTCTCCCTCCTTTAGCTGGGACACCCATTTTCTCCTGACCTCAGACATCAGTGCTTCTGGTTCTCAGACCTTTGTACTCTAGGATTTACACCAGTGCCCCCTCTCCTGGTTCTCGGGCCTTTAGCTTTGGATTGGGAGTTAAACCATCAGCTCCCCTGGTTCTCAGGCCTTCAGACATGGAATAAATTATGCCACTGGCTTTCCTGGTTTTCCACCTTGCAGAGAGCATCATAGGAGTTCTCAGCCTACATAATCTTGTGAGCAATTCCCATAATATGTATTATTCTTATATACATATATCTCTATTCATCTATAGAGAAATATATATATCCTATAGGTTCTGTTTCTCTATAAAAACCTAACTAATACAGATTTTTGTACCAAGGGTGATTCTGAAGGAGAAGAACTTTAAAGATGAGTTTTTTAAATTAGTTTTGGGGTTTCTGAAATTGCTCTTTAATCTGATTAGATTTTAAAATGCTAATGACTCTATTTCCAGTAGTAAAAAGAGCACGGATAGTCCATGAGATGAGCTGTTTATAGAGATATGCAAAATATCTGCGTTGGATACCCCTAGTCAATCACTTATAAGAGGCAAGAGGCTAAGTAACTCTGTTAATCTCTTCAGATGGAGGCACAAGACCTTATCCTGTGATTGGCTGAATTATGACACAGGTTGAACTCCCAGCTTCAGAGATTGCCTACTATTATAGTGAGGGTATTCATTGGGAAAGGATGGATCTTATAAATTTGGATGGGGATATATGGGAAGAGCCCAGTGAAGCTGGGGACAATGAGCTCTAAATTCTGATGAATCTTGTTTGACAGTGGAGGAGATCTCCCCACTCCCAGCAAAAGCAGCTTCCGCATCCCCAGTGTTATCAGCCTTTCTGCCTCCATCTGAGGGTATTAACCCTGCATTGCCTCAGGGAACAATAATGACCTCCTCTAAGGCAGTTGCCAAGCAAGACAATGCTGATTCTCCTCAGCATGTGCCCCCATCACCCCTCTTTGCTTCTAGACCTAACTAGACTCAAGTTTCAGCAGGCCCCTAGCGGTGAGGTACAAAGTGTGACCCATAAGAAAGTGTGCTCCACTCCAAAATAACCACTTGTGTTTTCTAATTTATACAAGGAGAAATTCAGGGGACATATGTAGGAATGGATATTAAGGATGTGGGCTAATGGCAGAGGAACGTAAAATTGGATCAGGCCAAATTTATTGACATGAGCCCACTAGGCAGAGATTCTACATTTACTGTTATAACTCAGGGAGTTAGAAATGGCTCTAACAGTTTGGTTGGTTGGCCAAAATATGGATCAAAGGACCATCCACCTTGGTCAATATCCCTTGGTATAATGTAGAGGAAGAGATTCAAAGACTTAAGGAGATTGGAATATTAGAGAGGATATGTCATTTAAGACCTACTCACCCACACTGGGAGGGTCTAGAAAACATACCTTTCACCAATGCTTTAAGAAATAAATTTGTAAGGGGATCCCCACCATCCGTAAAAAGTTCAGTGATTCTTCTTCTTTGTAGGCCAGGCCTTAGAGTGGAAACCACGGTCACTCAATTGGAAAACCTAAATGCAATGGAAGTAATTAGATCCTAGGGTGGCAGGGGTCAAGTGGTGGCACACAACTGCCATAGGCAAGGTGGGCGTAGTTACCATAAAGGTCAGCAGCAACCAGTATAATCTTACTCTTGCAGACCTATGACACTGGCTAATTAATCACGGTGTTCCTGGAAGTGAAGTAGATAGGAAGCCTACTAATTTATTATTAATACTTGATCTGCATAAGCAGAAAGTGAACAAAATCTAACTGTAATCATACAGAGAGTCATGGCCCCTCAATTAATTCCCAGACTTGAGCCTGTTGGCAGACCTAGAATGCCTTGAATGAGGGGAGGTCAGGTTCCCTCAAGGAAGGGCCCTGCTACACTACCAAAAATTTATACCGTTAATCTTTCTCCCAGCTTTTCCCAAAGGGACCTATGGCCTTTGCCAGAGTAACTGTGTATTGAGGAAAAAGAAATAATTAGACCTTTCAGTAACTACTGGACAATGGCTCTAAAGTAAAGTTGACCCTCAAACAATGTCAGGGTTGGGGCACTGACCCCTCCACAGTTAAAAACCTGCATATAACTTTTGACTCACTTAACACTTAACTACTAATAGCCTACTATTGCCTAGAAGACTTACCAACCAAGTAAACAGTAAATTAACACATATTTTGTATGTTCTATGTATTACATACTGTATTCTTACAGTAAAGCAAGCTGGGAAAAGAAAATGTTATTAAGAAAATCATAAGGAAGAAAAAATACATTTACTATTCATTCAGTGGAAGTGAATCATCATAAAGGTCTTCATCCTTGTCATCTTCACATTGAGTAGGCTGAGGAGGAGGAAGGAAAGGAGGTTTTGGTCTTGCTGTGTCAGGGATAGCAGAGGCAGAAGAGGTGGAGGAGGTGGAAGGGAAGATGAGAGAGGTAGGCACTCGTGGTGTGACTTTATAGAAATACATCATGATTTCTGTCTGACTTTTTGCTTTTTCATTTCTCTAAAATGTTTCTGTAAGGTACCAATCCTTCTTCCACTGTTTGCTTTAGCCTCAGTTCCTGTGTCGTAGAAGGGTCCATGTCATAAAAGAAGTCAAAAGCAGTCTTGAATAATCAGAACTTTTCTGCCAGATTGTCCAATCCCAGTTTGTTTTCTGACACTGTTTCTTTTACATCTTCTTCCTTATCACCTGGCACTGGTTTGGAAGCTCTCATCTCCATCAAGTCATCTTCTGTTAATTTCTCTGATGTGGTATCTGTCAGCTCTTGAATTTCTTCAAGGTTCATACCTTGAACCTCTTCACCCCCCACCTCCTTTGCCATATCCACAATCTCAGGATTTCCTGGATTGGCTCCATTGTTAATCCTGCAAAGTCATGCGCAACATCTGGACACAGTTTTCTCCAGCCGGAATTTATTTTATTGTTTCAGGCTTGATGGGCTTTCACCATCTTTTCCATAAAAATAATGACATTTTTTAATGACATAATCCTGTTAGACTTTCATGATGTTCTCTCTACTAAGGTTCTCTTCCACAGCATTGACAATCCTTTCCACAGAGTATTGTGTGTAATGAGCATTTAAGGTCCTTATGATCCCCTGATCTAGAGGCTGAATTAGAGATATTGTGTTTGGGAGCAAGCAGACCAGTTCAATGCCTTTGGTGTTAAACTCATGGGGTTCTGGATGGCCAGGGGCATTGCTCAATGTCAAAAGAACTTTAAAAGGTAGTCCCTTACTGGCGAGATATTTCCTGACTTCAGGGGAAAAGTATCAATGGAACCAATCCAGAAAAAGGATTCTCACCATCCAGGCCTTCTTTTGGTACAACCAAAAGACTGGAAGCTGGTGCTGATCTTTTCCCTTCAAGGCTCTGGAGTTAGCAGCCTTACAGACGAGGGCAGTCCTGATCATAAATCTGACTGCATTTGCACAAGACAGTAGAGTTACCCTGTCCCTTACTACCTTAAATCCTGGTTCTTACATCTCTTCCTTATAAACAAATGTCCTTCGTGGCTTTTTTTTTTTTTTTTTTTTTTCCAGAATAGGGCTCTTATGTCTGCATTAGAAACCTGTTCAGGCAGATATCCTATCTCCTAAATGATTTTCTTAATGGTGTCCGGAAACTCATCTGCTGTCTCTTCATCAGCAGAATCTGCTTCTCTGGTTATCTTGACATTTTTTAAGCCAATCCTCTTTCTAAAATTTTCAAACCATCCTTTTCTGACATTAAATTCTTCAGCTTTAGATTCTTTACCTTCCTTTTTCTTTAAGTTGTCATATAATGACTTTGTTTTTCTCAAATCACATTAGAGTTTATAGGTGTACCTTTCTCATAGCAATCCTGCACTCACGTAAAAGCTACATTTGCAGTATGAGATTAAAAAAGTATTTCACAAAAAGTGCAAGATTCTCATGCTTGCTGGCTTGCTGGCATAGCTGGAGTAATGGCTTCATGAGTTTTCATTTTTTTACAATGGTCTTTATATTGGATTCTTTTTTTTTTTTTTTTTTTTTTTTTTTTTTTTTTTTTTTTTTTTTTTTTTTTTTTTTTTTTTTTTTTTTTTTTTTTTTTTTTTTTTTTTTTTTTTTTTTTTTTTTTTTTTTTTTTTTTTTTTTTTTTTTTTTTTTTTTTTTTTTTTTTTAGGGACAAGATCTCTCTCTGTCACCCAGGCTAGAGTGCAGTGGCCGGACCATAGCTCACTGTAACTTCAAACTCCTGGCCTCAAGTGATCCTCCTGCCCCACCCTCCCAAGTAACTGGGACTGCAGGTGCATGCCACCACACCTGGTTCCTTTTTTATTTTTTGTAGAGATAGGATCTCACTGTGTTCCCCAGGCTGGTTTCAAACTTCTGGCCTCAAGTGATCCTCCTGCTTGGGCCTCCCAAAGTACTGAGATTACAGGTGTGAGCCACTGTGCCCAGCCAAGGATTCATTTATTTTGAAATGGCAGACAACCACAGCTGCTGACTTCAATCTACAGTACATATCAAGCAATTCAACTTTTTTTTAGATAATGTCATGACTTTATACCATGACTCCCATGCTTTCTGGGAGTACTTCTATCATTGCTAGTGGAATTTCATATGGGTTCTACGGTGTTATTAAAGATTTACAGTCTAAACAAGATGGAAAACACAAGAGAACTGGGAGAGATCACTTTTTACTGCCATACACAATTTACTGTAGAGATGAACTGCTGAGGTAGAGATGATTAGCATCACACAGCATGTTAAGCGGATATTCGCAACACTTAGGCTCACTGCAATAGCAACAAAAGGTGGCTACAAAATTATTACGATAATACAGTATGTTTTATAGTTAATTCCATGCAGTCGTGACTTAATACTGCATCTTTACATTTGTTTACACATCTCTCAACTGCTAATGGTGCCATGGATGGGTCTCTGTGTACATATGTTTTGATAAATTTTAACTTTTTATGATAGATTTGTGTATATTTATGGTAGTAAATGATAAAATAGACTAGTGTCTACATATATTTTATGGCTTCATGACACACCTCACTTTTTCTTGATTTTTTCACTATTTCCAGGCTAGCAGTTCATCTGCAAGTTTTTTCAAATTGTCACAAATCTCCAAAACATTTTTCAATATATTTATTGAATATATTTATATATATTCATATAAGTGTTCACAATATATTTATATAAGTGGACACATGCAGTTAAAACCCATATTGTTCAAGGGTTAACTATATATTGATTCCAGGAGACCATAATGTCACTCCAGTCATAGTAGGTAGGGGCTTATGCAGGTCAGGTGATTGATGTAGTTTTAGTTCATATCTGTCTCACGGTGGAATCAGTAGGTCCCAGAACACACCCTGTGTTCATTTCCCCAGTTCCAGAATGCATAATTAGAACTGACATACTTAGTAGCTGATAGAGTCCCCACATTGGTTTCCTGACCTGTGGAGTGAGGGCTATTATGGTGGGAAAGGCCAAATGGAAGCCGTTAGAACTGCCTCTACCTGGGAAGACAGTAAATTAAAAGCAGTACTGCATTCCTGGAGTGATTGCAGAGATTAGTGCCACCACCAAGAACGTGAAAGATGCAGGGGTGGTGCCTCCTACCATGTCCCCCTTCAACTCTGCCATTTGGCCGGTGGGTCATGATGAGATGGGTCATGAGAATGACAGTTGATTATTGCTAGCTTAACCAAGTGGTGACTCCAGTTGCAGCTGCTGTACCACAGGGGGTTTCATTGCTAGAGCAAATCAACACATCCCTCAGTACCTCGGTGCCTTTTTCTTCATACCTGTCCCTAAGACTCACCAGAAGCAGTTTGGTTTCAGCTGCGACCACATGACCGATTACAGAAATAGAATTGTAATTGTCATGAGTGTTTTCTCCTTATTTTGCTTTGCATACATTTGTGTGTATATATACATATATTAAGCAAATATATTTGTTTTCTTTCCTCTCTTTTGCCCTAATCATATAACACAAGGTATATTGACTTTACAGCAGTATTTAAATATTGTTAACTTTACATCATGGTACTTAAGTTATGGACTATCAGGAGAAAAGGAAACATCACTCAAGGACCTTACCTCCTGATCTGGGGAAGGGATTAGTGCATTTTTAGTTGTACATAGAATAGTTATATCATGTTAGGTGGAATTACGACCTGGTTATTGTTTTTATTTGAAAATTAAATACAGTTTAAGGAGATGCTTAAGGATGCCAAGTTGACAAGGGGTGGACTTTTGACAGTTAATTTTATGTGTCAACTTGACTGGGTTATTTGATGCCCATACAGTTGGTAAAATATGATTTCTGGGTGTTTCTGTGAGAGTGTCTCCAGAAGAGATTATTAACATTGAAATCAGTGGACTGAGTAAAGAAGATCCACCCTCATCAATGTGGATAGGCACTATCTAATCATTGAGGGCCTAGATAAAACAAAAAGGTGGGAAAAGGATGAATTTTCTCTCTCTCTTTTCATGGGCTAGGATATACATCTTCTTTTCTCAGACATCAGAGCTTCTGGCTCTCAGAACTTCTCCCGACCTCCACCCCAGCCCTCTGTTCTCAGGACTTTGGCCTCAGACTGGGAGTTACATCAGCAGCTACCCTAGTGTCAGGCCTCTGGATTCAGACTGAATTACACCACCAGTTTTCCTTGTTCTCTAGCCTACAGATGGCATATCATGAGACTTTTGTGGCCTCCACAATCTCGCCAAATCTCGTAATAAATCTCCTCATATATATCCCTATGTGTCCTATTAATTCTGTTTCTCTGGGGAAACCCTGACTAATACACAGCCTCTTGGGCTTAAAATGTACATTAGTACATTAAAATGTTCTGTTGAAAGTAAAGTAGTACATTTAGTAATTTTAGGAGCCTTAAATGCCAGCTTCGGCAAGATTTTGTCTAAGCTTTATCTGTTAGCAATCTGTATTCATTTTGATTCCCCATAGTCCACTTGAGATAGCTGCTAAATTAAATAGAAAAGTACCTAGATAAACTCATGTGATTATCAGTCTAATACTGCTAAATCACAACCCATGGGATAATTTAAGAGGAAATTACATTTACATCTCCAATCAATGAATCACTGTTATGACTTATTTTGTAATCAGCAATTCTTTTGCTTTTGCTTATCTCCCTCTTGAATGGATATTTTTAGACTGAGGTAGAAAGGATTATTTGCTGTAATCTTGCCCTTAATAATGCTTTGGTGTATTAAGCATAATTGGTGCTGTGAGAATTAGAGGATAATAAGTTTGTTAATAAGAACTAATCTCTCTATAGTTCCACAGGCAATGTTCTGAGTCTCAAAGAATTTATAGAACTTAAAGCAATTGCCCTTGAGGAATAGTTTCCCTCTAACTATCTGCTTCACAGAATAGCTGAAATCAACCTTCATTGCCTTGTAGGTCTGGTAGGTTGGAGGACTGGCTGTCCTGTATCTTAGTTCTCCTAAGATTGCTTGTGATCCAAAAAGTCTGAACAAACAGCATGATGATGAATGCTACTAAGACCAGGAGAAAGTGAAATTCTTCTACAATAACTTATTCTGTGTGACTAATGGATTAGAATAAATCTCGGTAGAACCACTGAGTTTAACCATCTGTTTAAAATGATGAATACAAGTTTGGTGATATTTTCACTCAGTTTTCTTCCATAAAAGGTGACTATTATTAAAGTAGTTATTAAAGTAATAATTCCTATTGAGACTGAGGGGGATATTTCATTTGATTTAACAGTTCTGAGATGATGTTCCTACATTTTATTTTATTTTTTTATTTCAGCATATTATGGGGGTACAGATGTTTAGGTTACGTATACCCAGTCTTCTTGCTACTAGCATTCGTTATCCATTTTAAAATTACATATCCATTTTAAAACATAATCTTTTCAAGTCAGAGCTATTCTGTTTCACCCTATTACAAGGCAGCTAAAATCTACTCTTTTTAACTTACTCTTTGCTTCATATCCCTCTTCTCTGCAACTTCTTAATGTTGGATAATGCCAGAACTCAGTCCTTGGGGCTCTTCTCTGTCTATATGCACTCCTTTGGTGATCTATCTAGGCATCAAATGCTGTCTATTTTCTGGTAGCTCCCAAATTTATATCTCCAGTTCAGATCTCTCTGAAATTCCAAACTCGTATATCCAAATTCCTACTGAACAGCTCCACTTATATTTCTGATAAACATCTAAAACTTACCATGTCTAAAATTAAATTCCTACAAAAGCTACTCTGCCCATAACCACCTTCTCACAAGAAGCTTTGTTCTTCCAATTGCTCAAGTCAAAACTTTAAGTCATCCTGGATTCCTCTCTTTCTAACACCTTACATCCAACCTATCTGCAAATTGAGTTGGTTCTATCATCAAAATAGATCCAGATATCAGTATGAACTCATGTTTATTTTACTATGCATATGGGCAGGTGCATACATAAATAAATGTAGTTGTGTACATACATAGAGTGGTAGGTGGAAGACTCTCTCCTCCCCAAATGTATCCACATCCTAACTTTGGCACCTGTGAATATGTTACCTTGCATGGCAAAAGGAACTTTGCAGATGTGATTAAATTAAGAGCTCTGAGATAGGGAGATTAACCTAAATTACCTGGGTGGTTCCAACATAATCACACTGGTCTTTAAAAGAGTCAAAGAAGGAGATGTGATAACAAAAACAGAGTGTCAGCATGAGGCAATGTCCATTTAAAGATGCTATGATGTTGGCTTTGAAGATGGAAGAAAGTGTCATGATTCAAGGAATGCAGCTCCTAGAAGATGGAACAGGTAAGGGAACAGATTTTCTCCTAGAACCTCTGGAAGTAACACAACACTGCCAACATCTTGATTTTAGCCCACTGAAATGCATTGCAGACTTTTGACCTCCAAAACTGTAAGATCATAAATTGGTATGGTTTTAAGCCTCTAAGTTTGTAATAACTTGTTAGAGCACAAGAAACTAAAATACTTGGGTTAGTAACATGCATTTATTTTTAGCTGTATCTGCTAAGAGGGTCAAGAGGCAATGACATCCCACTAGCAATCTAGTACCCAGATCTTGGTTTCTAAATATCATTCTCCAACAAAAGGTACCCAGGCTCCCTGGTAAATGGCTAATTCTAGAGCTTGTGCAGGGAAAACGCAAGAGGAGCCTGGCACATTTTGCAACACTAGAAAGTAAGGAAGTGCTCAAAAACATTGGAGTCCATCAAAAGGACACAGGAGCCAAACAATGTTTCCAATGGCCAAAGAGCAACTGGAGCAACAAAATAACGATAGTGTTGGACTATAACCCAAAGGGGAAAAAAAATCCGTGAGTCCAGACCAATATAAATAAATGATAAAATAAACACATTGAGAAGAAATTAAGTTATGGGGAAGGATTGAGGGAAATAGAAAATCACCATTAGAACACCACAGTAATAATTTCTGCAGGCAAGATCCTCCAATTAGTGCAAAACTTAAAAAGAAACAGGATATTTGCATAGCTTCAAAGTACCTCCCCCAAACTATTTGTTAATTGTTAAAATGACTTTAAAATATGTCCACAAATTCTTTTATATTCCTCCCTCTAGGAGTTAGAGCTTAATTCCTAAATCTTTAACTGTGGGCTGAACTTTTTGACTTGCTTCTAAAAATTAGAGTACGTAAAGACAAAAATAGTAACTTTACTGTGGAGAAACCTGAAAGCAACCACCTTAACCAAGTGATCACAGCATCACCAGTAATAACACATGTTGATGTCATGGACCCCAGATACAACATGATGAAAAGGCTCATCATCTCTATGGCATTCATCCTCAAAAATCTATAAAAAAATTTTTTTAAGAGATAGGGTCTTACTCTGTTGCCCAGGCTGAAGTGTAGTGGCATGATCATAGCTCACTGTAGCCTCAAACTCCTGGCCTCAGGCAAACCTCCTGCCTCAGCCTCCCAAAGTACATGGATTACAGATGTGAGCCACCACATCTAGCCAAAATCCATACTTTTAGAACAATTGTAAGAAAATATCAGACAAACCCAAATTGAAAGAGACAGTCTACAAAATACCTGACCAGTACTCTTCGAAAGTGTCAAGGTCATGAAATACAAGGCAAGACTGAAAAACTCAGATTGGAGGAGACCAAGGAGACAGATATGATAACTGAGTTGATTCAAGGTGCAATCCTGGATTGGATCCTGGAGCAGAAAAAGGGTACTAATGGAAAAACTGAATAAATACAAATAAGGTCTATAATTTAGTTAATGGTATTGTACCACTTTCAACCTCTTAAGTTTTGAAAATGCACCATTATTATGTAAGATGTTAACACAGAGGAAACTGGGTAAAGAAAGGGTCTTTGAGAACTCTCTGTACTATCTTTGTAACCCTTCTAAAATTATTTTGAAACAGCTTTTTAAAAATTCAGAATTTGACCACTTTTCATCAATACAATTGCCACTATGGTACAATGATCTTTCTCCTGGGTTATTTCAAGAGCTTCCTTGCAGGTCTCTCTGCTCTCCACCCCAGCCCTCACCCATACACCTTAAATCTACTACTCTCCATTCAGCAATCCATTCCTGGAGAACACAGACACACAGGCCTTGATTCGCTCCCATGGCTGGAACACACTCCCAGATCTCTGCTTGGCCCACTCCCTGACCTCCTTTATGTCTCGGGCCTTCCCAGCCACAGGGTTTCATGCTGCAATGAGACTCAAACCTCTGTTATCTGAATCCCCCAACTCTTTGCTAACTTTTCTTTTTTCCATTGCACATTTAATGTTTTAGGTAATTTAATTTTTGCTTTCCTAATTGTTATTTGTTGTTTCTCCCCATTAAATTGCCCTCCATGAGAGCAGGAATCTTTGTCTTTTTAATCCACTGGTACCATTCCAAGCACCCAGAACAGTATCTGGCACACAAGAAATGCACAATAAATTGTTGTTAAATTTAATCTGACACATTAAGGTCAGTAGGGTATAGAATGACCTTCAAATAGTGACAGAATCCCTAGAAGCTTTCGCATAAATTCTTTCTATTCAAGTCCATATGTATTCTGTGAAATAAATAAATCCCCTAAACCTTCAGGTACAGTGAGACAGACTCCTTGTGGCAAAAAAGAGACCCCAGAAAACTTTAAAAACTGGATTCTATGGCTTTGGCAAGGCAAGAGGCAACACATCTCAACACTCCCCTACCTTGCTAACCACCACAATACTTTTTCCTATAGTTAAATAGAAACCAGCTCCTAAGAAACGATGTCAGGGGGCCAGGTGAGGTGGCTCACACCTACAATCCTAGCACTTTGGGAGGCCTCAAGGGAGAAGGAATGCTTGAGACCAGGATTTTGAGACCAGCCTGAGCAACATGTCAAGACCCCTGTCTCTACAAAAAACAGAAAAATTAGCCAGGCATTGGGCATGTCTCTGGTCCTAGCTACTCAGGAGGCTGAGGCAGGAGAATTGCTTGAGCTGGGAAGTTTGAGGCTGCAGTGAGCTATGATGACATCACTACACTACAGCCTGGGCAACAGAGACCTTGTCTCAAAAAAAAAAAAAAAAAAAAGAAACATCAGGAAGGTTTCTCCACAGATTGTCTTACAGCATGGCCGAACTCCCCCTCCCTTATTGTGGCTTCGCCATGACAGCTGACCAGCCTGACAAGTGACCACTGTCCACTAACTAGTTCTGGCCAGTTCACAGAGCCTGAATCTATCCCAAACTGAACATGGGACCTATGTAACATATATGTTTATTCACTGTGCATGTATTAGGGTTCCCTCACAAATATTCACCAGTTCTCCTATAACCTGCTGTATGTTAATGTATAGCCAACCCCATCAGGCATAATCCCAGCCTCTCCCCTTCATCTTCAAAGTATATGCTTTTTATTGTGAACTAAATTAAAATCTTAAGTTCCCCAGCTTCCTGGACCCCCTTTGGCCAAAGGGACCGTCCCTAAAAAACAAAAACAAACCCCTTAAAGCTGAGTTGCAGGACATGAGGAAAAGGGAGATCAGACACGCCTAGTTAGGCCCTGACTCTTTTGGAGCTATTTTTTGTAACAGTAAGATACAAAATTATTAACAAGCCTAAGGCCATGTACCACAAAGGTTAAGCAACACCTGCAGGTCATCAACTTCCTTAACAGATCACTTGAGTCTTAGCGTATGTCTGCTATGTGTCCAGTGCCTTGTTTCTGATTAACAGACTTCCTTATCTTAACTTAAAACTTTCTAAGGCTTTAGACAAAGCTTCATTTCTTTAACCAATTGCAAATCTAAACCCGCCTATAACCTGTAATCACCTGCTTCAAGATGTCCTGCTTTTCGGACTAGACCCATGTATGACTTCCATGTATTGATTTATGACTTTACATGTAATTCCTGTCTCCCCAAAATGTGTAAAACCAAACTGCAATCCAAGCATGGCGAGACCACTTGATCATGCTTCTTGGGCATGGCTCTCCAGGCCATGGTCACACACATTCAGCTCTTTAAATTATTTTACAGAGTTCTGGTTCTTTTCCATTGAAACGGATTTTGCCAGAGGCTCCATTTCCCAGCCTACAGTTTGTAACCCTTTATAGGAAATAAAGCTTTCCTTTTTCCTTCCTCTCCATAAGATCTGATCTTATGGTCTTTTGTTAACAATATAAATATACCCAACACCTCAGATTTAGACAGGGTGACCAATCATCCTGGTTTACCCAAAAATGGGGTGTTTCCAGGTTGGTCAGACTGTAGAAGTTCACTCTCTGGAAAGGATGCCTCACCAGCCGGGTCCTACACCCATTATTTCTGCAGTCACCAGGGAAAGGGGTGATTAAATGCCAGGATATAACCACTGAGCACTGTGCCTAACCCAAATACAGAGATTTCACATTTGAAGAGTATTTTCAGCATCTTTTGAAAAATTGGAAGATCTAGTAACATTGGTCTCAAGTTCTTGCTTGCCAAAAATCTGCTACAGCTGAGAAACAGCTTCCTGCTCCAGATAGGGCATTGTTTCCAAATCATCATAGTTGCCACCTGGCTGGTTTTACTCTTTCCTTCACCTGAAAAAGAGGCATTTGAGTTTGTGACCTATGTGTTAGCTTAAAGATGGAATAGAGGAAGGAAAAAGTGCTTTAGAAATGAATGATTCAGGTTTCAGCTCTACAGTTATTCAATTTCTTATGTAAACTTTTAGAACTTTATCTACTTAATGTTTGAAAATGCCAGGTTATAGAGAATTTCACTGATATTAAAATATAAAGATATGCATTTTAAAATGGGGGGGCAAGGGCAACATATGTAACCTAAACATCTGTACCCCCGTAATATGCTGAAATAAAAATAAAACATATAGATGACTATTCTTTAATTTTATAGTTATAGTTTTTAGAAGCCCAAAGAAAATAATGTTCATTAAGCTAAAAAGAAAAAGCAGATGTCAATTTTTCAACACATCTATTTTTGAGGAAAAGGGAGAGGGGAAAATACATACTAAGCAGAAAGTCATTATCTTCTCTTGGAAGGTAAAAAAACAAACAAAAAAAGCTAGAAATGTCATTTCCTTTTCTAAACCTTCATTAGATGAAAGAAAATCAGTAAGACTTGCTTTATTTACATTAACTTTTTATCCAAAAACCCAAGAGTCCTGCATAGTGGTGATCTTAGATCAACAAAGTATATCTCATGTTAGTTTCTCTGCCTCTTTATGCTTTGATTTCTTTTCAAGTGGCAGCTGTCTTGGATTTGCTCTTGCATATATTTAACTTAGTGCTAAGTGAAATCAGATGAGGAAATAAAATCAAGTCATTGTAAAAAGACCTCTTAAGCCTGAATATGTCTTTAAACCTTGTTATAGACCCTATTTTGGTTTTCTAAAGTCTGACTCAAACCCAATAATTTTACCATACATTTTTTATTTTCTTTTATCTAGTCTGAGGTTCATATTTACCTATAAATATGTAATTCCAACAGCCATCAGAATTAAATAATATCACTACATATTTTCTTGAGAATAGATTTCTTTAGCCTTATCAACTGTAGTATAAGCTGAAGGTCCTAGACAGACATTCTGTTTTATCAGACAATATTCTTTTAAATATGAATTTCAATGGATTTAAGCAGGAAGGAACCCTTTATTTGTTCACTCAGTTATCACTGTTCTCTATTTTCTTACAACGATTTTATATCTCTCACCTCTTCCACCTTGCTGGTCCCAAAGGCACAATGCAAGTTTATGACTCCTGAATTATCAATGAATATACTACCTTGGGGTTCACTACAACTAAATTAGAATGCGATTCAGAAAGAACAAAAACTATTCTCTAATATTTAATTTAAAAAGAAATTCATAGATTTCAAGAAATAGACTATGTCAAGATTGTTATTGATATGTGACCAAGCTGAGACGATATTTTAGGAAAAGTTAGGGAGATGACTTACAGGTGGTTTGTATTAGTCAGGGTTCTCCAGAGAGACAGAACTAACAGGATCTATAGATAGGCAGATGAGAGGGATTTATTAGGGAATTGGCTCACATGATTATGGATGCTGAAAAGTCCCACAACAGGCCATCTGCAAACTGAAAACCCTGGGATTCTGGTAGCCCAGCTCAGTCCGAGTCTGAAAGCCTTAGAACCAAGGGAAGATGATGGCGTAATTCTCAGTCCAAAGCTGATGATCTGAGAACCCAGGGGCACTGAAGAGGGGCAGTGCTGGTGAACATTCTGGAGTCCAAAGGCCAGAGAGCCAGGAGTTGTGATGTTCACAGGCAGGAGAATGTCCCAGCTCCAGGACAGAGAGAGAGAAAAAAAAAAAAATCCTTTTCTCTGCCTTTTTTGTTCTATCCAGGCCCCCAGCCGATTGGATGGTGTTTGCCCACATTGAGGGCAGATCTTCCCCACTCAGTGCCCTGGCTCACGTACCAATCTCTTCTGTAAAAACCCTCACAGACATACCCAGAAATAGTGCTGGGCCCCACCCTCAGAGTTTCTGATTCAATAGACCTGGAACCCAAGTATCTGCATTTCTAGCAAGTTACCAGGTGATGCTGCTGTTACTTGGCCAGGGACCAAACTCTGAGAACTAGTGAAGTAAAAAATACCCAGGGCCTTTAAAAAGTTATTTTCAGAAAGGAAACTTTGTCAAATTTATTTTTCAGGACACATGCATACCAACACAGACTTTATTTTCTTTACATTTTACAAAATGATTAAAAGTCCTTTAGAGAGAACTTAGTGGAAGCAAAAATATCAGTAGTGAATTAGAAGTAATAAATAAGATTTGGAGTGATGTAAGGAGATGGGTTAGAAAGGTGCTTTGAGGGGTTTATAAATACAGAGTACACTGACTTTAGAGAAACCAATCTCTAGCTAGACAACTCCAGACAATGATGTGGTTTTGGACACTTAATTACAAAGATGATTTATACTACACAGATCTCTGGTCTGGTTGAGGGAAAAAAACATTTTTATCCACTTGTTAGTAAAAAACAAAGAAAAACCCCACCTCTGTTATGATCTTTTATCAAATGATGGGCCAAACATGAAAAAAAAAAAAAAAAGCAAAACACCTAGAGTAAGTAGCTTTGTCAAAAATTAGTCCAATTAACTGCAGCGTGATTGATGATGATTGAGCCTTTGTGTTTTCATTGTTCTTCAAGTCCTTCCTCTCCAAGCAATCACTAACTCAATATACCACCTCTCCCAAAGGCAGAGGAATTCTGCCAGATTTTCTAGGGCTGAATATCGAGTCAGACTTTTCCCTTAGTGTTTTCTTAGACTAAGATGATTAATCAGAAGGGCACAAATGCTTTCACAGCTGGGATATGGTCTCCTCCTAAAAGAAGAAATTCCAGTTGATAACAGTTAAGCAAAGTTATTTCAGACAATGAGTTTCAAATGCCTCTCAGTAGCTAAAGTTCTTAATGTGACATCAAAGAAAATAGGGATATGGTTTGAAAATGTAACATGGAGCTTTGCAACACTTGACCTTGGGTCGCTTTTCTCTAGACAATGCAGCCCAGGGCCTTGCTTTCTGCCTTGACTCACCTTCACTCCTATCACCTGACATACTCACACGCCCCTCCACTTTCCTTTCTCAAAAGTTCTCCTCGTCACTGTCTGTGGCAATAAAGTTACAAAGATTAATGAGCTATAGCTGCTGCTACTGCTGTTGCTGTTGTTGTTTTTAAACTTCTTTGGATTCCTGGATGAGAGTCAACACTGAAATGCCCACTAATTTATTTTTTTTTCTTTTCTCTAATGTGAGTATATTTACATGGGAATTTTAAAAGAGAACAGTATTCTATAGGATTACTTTTGAGGGTATTCTTGTATCGTATCTAAACCTAGAGCTGCAAGGCAACGTCTAAGTATTTTAAAATCATTGCTTTCTAGATACATGCACCAGGCAACCCCCAGATGTTCAGAGCTCTCACGTCATCCTCACCGTACACCTGCCCTCAGTGGATATTTAATCAAGATTGCTAGGAAAATAAATAAATCATTATCAGTCTTAGTTTAAAGAGAACAAAGCTATTGAGCACCTCACACCAAACAGAGCTGTTGACAGTGCTTTAAGTATGTGAAGATATAGTCTAAACAGATTAAAAATACAAGCAATATAGATATGTGCAACAGCGTAAATAAGATCCAAATCACTTCCTGTAGGAGTACCATGCTTTCTCCCTTTCTGTCAGGCTTGAATACATACCACTGAGAGATGGCATTTGCGACAGCAGAAGACTACACAATACACATAACATAGTGACTAACAGAGCCTAGTGATCTCTAGGCTCAAAAAGGGGCTGCCTGGGTTCAGGTCCTGACACTGAAAAACTACATGACTAGAGCCTGTTACTTAACCTCTCTGAACCTCAGATTCCTCATCTTTCAATGGACAGAATCACACCTTGTTAAAAGGGCCATCATAAAGGTTAAATGAGTAACACATGCAAAATGCTTAGGGCAGTACCTGGCACATGCTTCAGAGCCCTGGGTCAAGAATTCAAGTTCTGCTGAACGGGGAACCAGCTGAGCAACTTTGGGCAAGTCAGCCTCCATAAGTTTCATTTCACACATCTGGATGTACTTATCTTTCATGAGAATCAAGTGAGATAATATGCAAGAAAATACTTTTGTAACTGTCATGTGCAAACTATTTTGTAAATACACTGAAATCATTTTGGATTGATGCCGTTAAACTGCTAGTGGTGGTTACCTCTGAAAAAGAGAGAGTTGAAGATAGGTGAAAGGAATTCGAGCTTTTTACTTCCTTCTGTATTGTTTGAAATTTTCAGGGAGAAGAGGTTATTTATTACATATGTATCTTGTAAAGGGAGAGTCATCTTCACATGTTGTTATTGGTGAGAAATACACAAGAATCTAAAAAGCTGGACATCTAGGGATATTGTAGTTTTCTTTCCAAGCACCTGGGTGAATATCCCTGTATCGTACTTACAACATAAAACCCCTCAATTCACTGTCCATATCTGCAGATATAGGGAAAGGTTTAAAGTTCTGCTTCCATTTGCTTCTTGGAGGAAGCTCACATTGTGCCAAAATGTAAAAGTTAGAAGGAGGTGGTTGTATGACTTTGGGTGTTGGGAAAGGAGGTGGGGTGTGGTAGGGCCAAGAAGGGGCTCTTGTCTGGAGCAGAATGTGCAATGCTGGCTTAAAGCCAGAAATGAAAGCAGGCAGCCCAAACATATCTGTCTAAGACCGTAAGTTCTATGATACAGAGATCCTTTGAAGTTAAAGGACTGGTAGAAGGTACATAAGGCATAATAAGGAAAATTATGATAATAATGCCTAAAATACTCTCTCACATTAACTGAGCATTTAATAAGTTCTAGACACTGTGCTAAGAGCTTCACACACTTGATGTATCTCATGAGGCTGTTTTGTTAAAGGTAGTGTTTAGGGTTTTTTATTTATTTCAAAATATTAAGGTGTTACAAATGTGTTAGGTTATATGACTCATTTTTGTAATGCTTGAGTCCTGGCCATAGGTGTGCCCATCACCCAAATAGTGTTCATAGTACCCATTAGGTTGGGACATGCAAATTAAAGCCACAATGAGATATCACCATACCCCAGTTAGGATTTCATTTATTATTATAAAAATTCCAAAAACAATAGATGCTGGTGTGGATGCAGAGAGAAAGGAACACTTATACATTGTTGGTGGAACTGCAAATTAGTATAACCTCTATGGAAAACAGCATGGAGATTCCTCAAAGAACTAAAAGTAGACCTACAATTCAATCCAGCAATCCCACTACTGGATATTTACCCAAAGGAAAAAAAAATCATTTTATCAAAAAGATACCTGCGCTTGAATATTTTCAGCTGCACAATTCACAATTGCAAAGATGTGGGAACAACCTAAGTGCCCATCAATTCATGAGTGGATTAATAAAATGTGGTACATGTATACCATGGAGTACTGCTCAGTCATAAAAAAGATGAATTAATAGGTATTTATTCATTCATTCATTTGCACATATCTATTGGACACCTTCCTGTCATGCATGGTGAATGCTACATTGTCACACATCCTACACTGAAAGAACTTTCTATCTAGTGGGGGATGTAGAGGGAAAGGTCTCACTTAGGAGGAATAAAGAACCCTAGGTGTGTGTGTCTAAGTGCATGTGGAGGTGCGGTGGTCAGAGAAGGCTTTAACAAGATGATAATGTCTAAAAACACTGAATCTTATAGTAGTGCTCTTCAAACTGTTGATCAATCCACTGATTTTAAAAAATAGTTGGGTGGCTTAAAACTGGCACTTTTTTTAAATGATGACTGACCCTACTTAATTGTGTCAGAGGACTCTGAGAATCCAGATATGTTGCTTGAGTAGAAGTGTGATCCAAATAGTTCTCAGCATTTATGGGTCCCTGATGGGGCAATGAACTCAAGCACACTTGCACAAGCCTGAGGAGCCTCCTGGGAGAGCTCATCTCTGACACAAAAGGAGCCAGGCCTGATGAGCTTGGTGCAGTGATTCTGAGTTTGGTGTGGCAGGTACCACTTGAGTCTGTCTGGCCCTGCCCTGGAGGTACGTCTGGATTCTAGAGAGAGAGTAGTGTAAGAATAACAATTGAAAAAACTATTAATGAAGCTCTGAGGCACATGGTGGCTGGCACAGGCAAAACTACTTTACAACCCCACAAACAGCAACGTGAGCACAGACCACCACACAGGTCCAATGAGGGCTGCAACAGGAGAGATGGAGAGAGATGGGGGCCTACCCATGGTGCCTGGGAGAAACTACCGGATCCTGCAGAGGAGTGGTGGTGACTAGAGGGAATATAAATACATGGGAGGTCCGTCCAGAAAGTATCCAGCCATGTAATATGAAAAACAGAAACATTTACTGAAGAAGATACAAGATACAAGAAACATTGTACGTAGGACAGTGACTCCTCAGTCCCCTTCAAAGTAGGTGCCTTGGAGGCCGGCCGCGGTGGCTCACGCCTGTAATCCTAGCACTCTGGGAGGCCGAGGTGGGCGGATAGTCCTGAGCTCAGGAATTCGAGACCAGCCTGAGCAAGAGTGAGACCCCGTCTCTACTAAAAATAGAAAGAAATTAATTGGACAGCTAAAAATATATATATAGAAAAAATTAGCCGGGCATGGTGGCACATGCCTGTAGTCCCAGCTACTTGGGAGGCTGAGGCAGTAGGATTGCTGGAGCCCAGGAGTTTGAGGTTGCTGTGAGCTAGGCTGATGCCACAGCACTCACCCCAGGCAAGAGAGTGAGACTCTGTCCCAAAAAAAAAAAAAAAAAAAGTAGGTACCTTGGGACCTCCCACAGTGCTCCCAGCGTCCCTTAACCTAACACGTGCACATTCAACATTCTCAGGTGTTCTGCTTGTCGCAGGCCTTTCAGAACGTGGATCGCTTTCAACAGATTCCCAACCATCTTTGAAGGGTTTGTGCCACAATTTTATCTGCGCTGCACTCATTGTATCGTCCCTGAAAGCCTTCTAAAACATCCAAATAGTTTCTCCAGAGAATTGTTGAGGCTTAACACAAAATTTAGTGCAGTTCTATTGCTCTACTCACTCAGCAATTTTGAATGTGAGGGCCACACAGCACACATCCTCACTCAACGGTGTCCAGCACCCCGCCGAAATCATCGTTCACACACACACATTCCAGTCCACTAGCCTTGGCTGCCAGGTTGCATTGATGTTGAGCAAACCATTCTCATTATATTAACAATGGCTGAATGCTTTCTGGACAGACCTCATATATTTACACACACACACACACACACACACACACACACACACATCAGCCTACTTAAAACCCTCCTGGGTTCTTCAAGAGAGGAGGCAGAGCCAGGAAACTTTAAATTACCATTCTTAAGGTGATCCCATTACTCCCCAGATGCCACTGAGACCAGCAAAGTGTTGGTAGAAAGAGAAAGGGGAGAGAATAGTAAATAAAAAGACAAGAACGAAAAGCAAGAGAAAAACAAAATTGAATGAATCTGGCCACATGCTTGAAGAGGTGATAGTATTCTGACCCCAAAGCAATCTATCCATCAGGTTGACACCATTATTGTCAACCGGCTCAAAAGCAAGTTTGTACCTTCAGCAAGATAAATGAAAAGTGTGCTCAATGCCTATAACATCCTGAGGAGATATCTATGTTTATTGTACTAAGGAAATGTGTTTTTTTTTGTTTTTTTTTAAGACAAAGTCTCAGTCTTTTGCCCCGGCTAGAGTGCCGTGGCGTCAGCCTAGCTCACAGCAACCTCAAACTCCTGGGCTCAAGCAATCCTACTGCCTCAGCCTCCCAAGTAGCTGGGACTACAGGCATGTGCCACCATGCCCAGCTAATTTTTTCTATGTATTTTTAGTTGTCCAATTAATTTCTTTCTATTTTTAGTAGAGATGGGATCTCACTCTTGCTCAGGCTGGTTTTGAACTCCTAAGCTCAAACAACCCGCCCGCCTCGGCCTCCCAGAGTGCTAGGATTACAGGCGTGAGCCACCGCGCCCTGGCCAGGAAATGTGTTTTCTAAGTAAAAATGCATCCTCCTCTGAGGACACTTCACAATATACGGATGAGATAAGATGCATAAGGTGCCAGTTTAGGGATTTTGAACATATCAATATGCAAATCACCAAGAAACCTATTTCCATTGACTCTCCAATTCTGGACCAATTTTACAAAGCAGGTAACCTACGACAATGAAAAGCGGTTTCTCCTTGACCCTGTTTCATTCAGCATCAGGATTCCAACCAATATCCTATTTCCTTTAATATTCATGGGCATAAGTTCCAAAAAAGAACTTTGTCAGATACATATCTGTGTCATTTGGAATTTTAAATTTATAAGGGCCTGTCTGCCCAGCCCAAGAAAATGACTGAAAATGGACTTAAATCCAGGATAATAAACAAAGCCCTAAACCCTGGAATAGTCCTGCCCTTCCAAGAAAACCACAGGTCTTCATTCGGATAATTTGTTCAGATAATTTATATGAAATTGCATACCCATCTCACTTTTGCAAACCAAGAATCACTTTCAAAAGAGAGTGGAATAAAAATAAAATGTTCATTCTTCTCTTTCTCTGGGAAATTAACAAATCAAAATATTATTCTTCTGTTTTTGGTGTTATTTTCTTTCCTCTGAATGAATCTTAGGCTAATGTATATTTATGTATTAAGCCTAACTCCTCTGCCTGTCCAAAATAGAAACGAAAGAAAAAAGTGGAGGGGGTGTTTGGAAACCGCAGCAAGCAAATATACAGGTATTGAGTGCATCCTCACAAAATAAAAGAGAAATTAAGATTTATTTCATTACAAGATCCACAGATAGATTTTCCTTGAAAATGTTATTTCTGTTTGTGCACAAAGATCTCTCCTCTAGGATTCTGTCCTCTGGGGAATTTTCTCAGCTCTACCAGGCTTGGTAGCTCAGGAGGAGTTTCATTAAACATTTCAAAACTCATTGGAATTTGTCTCTTTCCCCAGGCACAGAGAGGAATAAAAAACTTTCTTCCAGAGGTTTTTATATTTTATGTTCTAATATAAGGTATAGAGAAAGTAATATTTCTCAGCTCTAACATCTGGTATATATTTTGGGGTAGGGGGAGCATAACATGGGAAGTTTTTTAACCATGAGCATCAATGCAATCAAAAAATTCTAAGGAATAATTAACTCATTATAATCATCTTCTCAAATAATCATATCTGTTCTTTGATATAATGTAAGCTAAATATTTTGGAAAACATATAAGCTATTATGCCTCGTGAGGTCTATATGCAATCACCTACCTAAACCTATTGCTCAAAGAATACTAATCATTTCTTTGAAAATTCCAATCCAGATTAAATTTCCCCCAATAACATCTTTAGAGTTTAGAGTTAGAACATTAATTAACATTGTGTATTCAAGAATATTACAAGAAGAAAATGAATTAATCACCCATTTGACAGATATTTATTAGCTGCCGATTTTGAACTCTATTCTGTGTATGAGTCAGGAAGATGAGAAATGAATTCACCTATGAAGAGCTTAATATTTAATAGGGAAAATATTGCTGGTGGTAGCTCATGCCTGTAGTCCCAGCTACTTGGGAGGCTGAGGCAGGAGGATCACTAGAGCTCAGGAGTGTGAGGTTGCAGTCAGCTATGATGATGCCACTGCACTCCAGCCTGGGCAACAAAGCAAGACCCTATCTCAAAAAAAAAAAAAAACCCAAAAAACTATAACAAGGAAAATATGATTCACATATATGGAAATATTAGTGACAAAATAATATTATGTATTATCATTATACATCATACAATTACAAAACATAATATAACCTTACACAACATAATATAGTGTTAATTTCTTCTTGCAGCAATAAACAGAAAAGCTTACCAATATAAGCTGTCATGGAGCAGCGTTTATATGGGAATAATGCCTACGCATGCACGCACATTATAAATGTGTTTTCCAAACTTCCGTGATAATAAAAAATCACCTGGGGAACTGATTTTGTTTAATAGGCCCTCTTCAGACCTACTGAAATGAAATCTCCCGAGAAGGAGCTCAAGAATTTGCATTTTTAACAAATGACTCAGTTGATTCAAATCAGGCAGGTTTAGAAAACACTGCAGTCTTCACAACAATCCCATGAAAATATTATTATTCCTGTTTCATGGTTGAGAAAGTTAAGGTTAGAGAGATTAATTAGCTACTCCAGGGACTCCCAAGTTAGGATAAAATTATCTGACTTCCAAAACTTTTGTTCTTTTCACTGTACTAAGCTTCCTTTGTTCTCTGAGAAAACGATCAGGTTGGCTATGGAAACATGGAAAATACTTATTATAGAAAAATTCATTTCTATTGCTGCTTAAAAACAATGTTACAATCTGTTTTAAAGTGCTGGAGAAAAGAATATTGAGCTCTTGAAATAAGAAAGTCTTTGTCAGAGGTAGAATGTAAAGATTTATGGGAAAGCTGAAGCTTTTTGTGTTTCAGAGAAAAATCGAGCACACATTAGAACAAGAAATGAGATATGCTATAGCTTCAAAGAGCTAAAGAAAAGGACCAGTGCATGTGTAGAATAATACTTCAGACTAAAGAAAGGAAAGTATTCCAACAAACGTAGGATATATGTCACCACAATCTTTTGCTTTCTAGCCTTGCCTGCATAATAAACAAATTGCTGTGACCCTGAGGTGTAAGAAAGCTGACTAATGGTGCCAAGTGGTGTCAGTAGAAAGAATAGAAACATTCACTCTGGCGTTATGGAAAATAGTACAGAGGTTCTTCAAAAAATTAAAAATAGAACTACTGTATGATCTAGCCATCCCACTACTGGATACATTTCCAAAGGAAATAAAAACAGTATGTTGAAGAGATATCTAGACTCTCATGTTAATTGCAGCATTATTCACAATAGGCAAGACATGGAATCAATCTAAGTGTCTATCAAAGGATGAATGGGTAAAGAAAATGTGGTATAAATACACAATGGAATACTATTCAGCCTTAAAAAGAAGGAAATCCTGTCATTTGTGGCAACATGGATGAACCTGGAAGACATTATGCTAAGTGAAATAAGCCAGGCACAGAAAGACAAATACCGAATCATCTCACTTATATGTGGGATCTAAAAAAGTTGAACTCAGAGAAGCAGAGAGTAGAATGGTGGTTACAAGGGCCTTGGGGAGGAGTAGATGGGAATTGGAGGTGTTGATCAAAGGATACAAAATTTCAGTTAGACAGGAGAAATAAGTTCAGAATATCTATTGTACAACATAGAGATTATTCTTAATAACAATGTATTATATACCTGAAAATTGCTGAGAGTAGAATTTATTTTGAGACAGGGTCTTGCTATGTTGCCCAGGCTGGAGTGCCATGGTTATTCACAGGTGTGATCATAGTGCCCTACAACCCCTAACCCCTAAGCTGAAGCAACCCTCCTGCCTCAGCCTCCCGAGTAGCTGGGACTACAGGCATACAACACCACACCTGGCAAAAGAGTAGACTTTCAGTGTTCTCGCCACAAAAAAAAAAGAAAGAAAGAAAGAAAGAAAGTAAGTATGTGAGGACATGGATATGTTAATCAGCATGATTTAGTCATCCAACAATTTATATATATATACACATATATATATCTCAAAACATTATTTTGTATACCATAGACACATATATATATAACATTTTTGTCAATTAAAATAAATGAATAATTACTTTTAAAAAAGAAAAATAGCCTGTAGCTAGGAATAAAGCTTAAATATGAGGTCGTGTCTTTAACTCAAAGTGAAACTAGTTGTAAAGAAGCCTAAAGGCCTCAGAAAGTAGGAGACACTTGAAGAGCTGCTTAACCTAGGGTGTCTTTTCCATGAATTTCAGGAGGTCAATGAACACCTTGAAACAGTACCTACAACTTTGTGTGAATATATGGTTTCTGGGAGAGATTATAGCTTTCACACGTTTCTCATTAAAGTCTATGGCACAAAAAGAGTTCAAGTGAATGGAGAGAACATCTTTTTAATTACCTCAAGCAGATTTTTTTTAAAAAAGTAGTTGGTTTGAATCCTTGACAAACCTATATAAGCAACAGATAAGTCAAAAGGATTCAAGGTAGTGATGTGCTGGTAAATGTTTAGAACCTGGCTGTTTAATGGGAGGAAGCACTTATTGATTTCTGTGGTGTACATACTCCACTGTGGCCAATTTAAAGGTACCAATGAGGCACTAACTCACAAACTTCCTGAAAATGTTAGCAATCAGTTGTCACAAGCCTGGAGGAGTCAACTCCAGCAGACCTCTGATTCAAGGTCAGTTCAGTTTTTGTGTCAGGTCTGGAGAAAACTAAAATTAGGTCAAGTCATCAATGAAAATAGTTGAGCCTAATTTTGTATACATTTTTTGTTTAAATTTTATAAATATTGCTTTAAATAGAATATTTTAAGAAGCCTTTTTGAAACATTTGTGCACGTTTAAAAGATAAGAATCGATGAGCACAGCAAAAGCTTTCTCTAACTTTTTGATAAGAGCATTGATTTCTGTTGAAAAATTAATTGAATGGAAGAGGGTGCTAAAGTAATGAGGAAAAAGTCAGATCCTTCTAGAGCAATGGTTTTCAAAATACAGATCCTCGGGCAGCAGCATCAGTATCACCTGAAAATGTATTAGGAATTAAGTTCACAGGCTCCCATCCCAGATCTCCTGAATCAGAAACTCTGAGAATGAGGCCAGCAATCAGTGTTTTAACATGTCCTCCAGGGGACGCTGATGTGCACTAAAGTCTACAGGTGAATTCTGTAAAGCAATGGTTCTTAAATTTCTGTGTGCACGAGAATCCCTGGAGGAATTTGTTAAAATGCAATCCTGGTCCCTGTACGCACCTGCTGCATCAGAATCTCTAGGGATGAGGTTCAGGAACAGCACTGTTTTAGCTTATGTTATTTTATTTATTTAATTTACTTAGTTACATTAGTTGTAGTTCCCAATGCGGAGTCATTAGCAGAAAGAAAGAAACAAATTTCTTATAAAAATGTTTAAATGTCCATAAAAGTAGAACAAAGAGTATAATAAATCCTAATGAAATCATCGCTTAGCTTAAATAAATATCAACATTTTGCCTGTCTTATTTAATATCGCCCACTTTATTTTTTATTTTATTTTCTATGGGAGTATTTTAAGGTAATATTTTAAGGCAAGGACATCCCGTCATGTGACCAGCAAATATTTCGATACGTATCTCAAGTAGATAAGAGCTTTTTCTTTTTCATTGCCAATTGTCATTGTTATAATGTCTCAGTCCATTCTGTGTTGCTATTAAAGGAATACCTGAGGCTGGGTAATTTATAAAGAAAAGAGGTTTATTTAGCTCGTGGTTCTCCTGGATATTCAAGAATCATGGCGCCAGTATCTGCTCAGCTTCTGGTGAGAGTTGTTGTGCTGAGTCAAAACAAGGTGGAAAAGGTCAAAGGGGAAAGTGGGCATATGTGAAGAGGGACCAACCCCAAGGGACATCCTGGCTGTGTAACAACATACTCTCCAGAAAGCTAATCCATTACCCCAGAACCAATTCAGTTTTGAGAGAGTGAGAACTCACTCACCACACCATTCATGAGGGATCCGGCCCATAACCCAAACACCTCCCACTAGGCCCCACCTCCCAACACCACCACACTGGAGATTAAATTTCAACATGAGACTTGGTGGGGACAAACAAACCATATCCAAACTATAGCATATGTGAACAAATTAATAACAATTCCTTAATATCTGCATCACAAGAATACAAAAGCATATCTTTGGTAGTTGAGCCATACATTGTATTTGTTTGCTATCCTTTTAAGTCTTTTTTATTCTGTAATAGTTTCACCTTCCCCACCTCACTTCTTAATGCTAGTTACTTCTTAGAAAAACCAGGTCACGTGTCCTTTATAATTTTCCACACTCTAGACTTGGCTGAATGTATCCTGGTAGATTGATCCAGAAACGTGTTCTACTTCAAGTTGACTCGTTTGGGCAAGAATACTATAGGGGTGGCACTGTGTACTTTCTACTGTACCCTATCGGGAGGCACTCAATGTCCAGTCGTAGCACTTTGTCATGTTAAATTGATCAACGGGTGCAGGTGTCCTTAGACTAATTAATTCAGTATAAAATTCTAAAGTATGTTGTACATTTCCTGTGCCAGGCAAGGGCAGCGATCCCTGCCCGCTTTGAATGGAAACTGGTACTTAGAGACCACAATGACGGCGTGAGGATTCTTACCCCCGCTAGGCTTTCTCAGTGGGCAGAGCCAGGATGGACATCTTTTAGAAGAAGGGAAACAAATAATTAGTTTATACTGATATTTGCAATTCTAATTTAAGATCACCAGGTATTTATTTGACTTTTATGCTGATGATATGAATTTCAAACCAACAGTATCAATACCTTTACTGCTAACACAAAGACTACTGAACATGTTTAAAATTTTTACTCCATAGGAGTAAATCTACAGTTAAATCTACTGTGTTTTAAAGTTACTTGAAAGATTTCTTTTCTTTATATGGTTATGCCACCAACCTGACATAGTATTAGATTTGCTTTGGTTTGTTTTATATTTGGAGGCTTTACTTTTTTCTTGTTAATATATAAAGTATTTACATGATTCCAGACATGAAAACTATAAAACAAGGTACATTCAGAGATATCTGGCCTCCATTTGTGTCTCTTCAGTTTCAATATTTTAATTAAGTAAATATGTGTACATAATGGAATAGCCCCTTCTTTTCTTACAAAAAAAAGTAGCATACATTGTTCTATACTTGGCTTTTCCACTTAACACTTTGTCTTGGAGATCACATCATATCAGTTTAGAAAGACACTCTTTACTCCTTTTTACAGCTGCGTAAGTACCACATTAGGTAGACATACCACAGTTTCTTCAATCAGTCACCTATTAATGGACATTTGGCTTGTTTTCAGGTTTTTGCTGTAACAAGTTATGTCGGAATGAATAGTCTTGTGTATATGCCATTTTGTATTTCTGTCAGTGTACCTGTGGAGATTGCCATATTCTTAGAAGAGGGATAGCTGGGTCAAAAGTTAAATATATATGTCATTTTGATAGACAGTAACTGCCAAACACCCCCCAAAAATGCATCATTTTGAATTCTCAAAGGCAATGTATGAGAGTGCTTGTTTCCCCACAGCCTTTCCAACACACATGTTGTCCAACATCTTTATTTTTTCCCATCTGATAAGTGAGCAATGTTACCTCAGTGTAGTTTTAATTACATTTCTCTGTTATGAACAAGAGGTTAAGGGCAAGTTAACTCTGACATTTTGTTTCTTGTGAATTGTCTGTTCTTATCTCTAGCCCATTTTCCCTATAGTGTTTTTTAGGGAGGGGCAGATTTTTCTAATGTAATTAAATTTACAAAACTTCTCCCTTATGACTTATGTATTTTTAGTTATAGTTAGGAATATTTTTCTTACTCTTAGTGTATAGAAAAATTTACTTATATTTTCTATATTTCTTTTTTGTGCCTCAGAAGTTCAAATGAGTTCCTGGAAAAATTATTTTGCACACCGAGTTGCTAGCTTATAATCCAAGTTTATAAAGTGATGTCAAACATTGCAGTTATTTAACATGAGACACATTTAATAATCAGTCATGTCCATGTTTTTCTTAATTCTTCTAAATGATGTCAGTCTGATGTCTTCTTGCCTGAATGACGAAATGTTCCATTAGTAAAATGGAAAAGATTACTCTGGAGTAATTTATACTATGAACAAGCATATTCATTTATCAAATCCTTACCTTTCTACGAGAAGACAACATAAACCATTATGATGCAGCCCACGATCCAGCCAATCAGGAGAAGAATAGGAACCAGAAGGTGTGAAAATGTAGACGCTGCTTAAAAATAAAAGAAAACAGACTAGGCAGATCATATTCGTATTAAATTTTCTGAGTCAAGAGAATAAGAGGAATCTGGTAATATCAGATATATATATATTTTTCTCTAGTCATACCCCTACATAATTTTTTTTTCTTTTATACAAAGGATGCTTGTGACTAAGTCATAATCCCCAGGTGATGGAACAGAAGACCTGGGTTCAAACCACAGGTCTTCCTTTTACAGTTATGTGACCTTGAGCAATTCTGAGCTTGAACTTCCCTGTTTGTAAAGTATGGATAATTGAAATTTGTGATATCTACCTCCTGGAGTTGTTCTGAGGGTCAAATGGTGTAACATATATGCAAAGCTTTGTAATCTCTAACCGCCATGTGTCTGTAGTGTATACAGAACACACTCGTGCACTTGCGCAATAGCACATAGAACAGCTGTTTACATGAAAACAATCTAATATAACTCTGGGGTAATTCCTATTAAACTAAATAATCATAACATAGGGAAAGGTGTTGAGAATTTTTCTTGGCTTTAATAGCTGACTTTAATTTTAAATATCACAGGAAAAGGAAAGCATCATACCTTATATAATGATTCTTGACTTGAGAAAGAGATTCTATTTTTTAATATTGTTCAATATAACAACCAGCACTGAACCTGAATCTATGGGCAGTAATAATCCAACACACATATAAATCACATTTGCATACATGATCCCACCTGTGCCTCCTATTTGTACTCTTACTTGTAAAAAGCAATTTATAAAAGTGCCTTTTTAAAATATTCACCACACCTCAATCTTGTTCTTTCAAGCAAACACACATACACACACACACACACACACATCCACACATACATCACACAGAAGGATTTAGAAACAACATAGAGAGACATTGTATAGAATTAATGTCCCTGTGTTAAGGGCTCAGATATATTCTTAATTGCAAAACACAGTTAGATCTTATGCCATTAGCTAACAAAGAAAAAGAGAGCGTATTCCTAACAATTGCACTCCTATTACAATTTCCATCACTTTAATACGTGGAATTTTTAAAATGCTATTAAAATAAAATCATCAGGAGACTAGACACTTCTAAAATTAGAAGACATTCTTATAAATCAAACTTTCTGAAGTTGAAATGAATCTTAATACTTTAAGTCTATTTTCCGAAAGTGTTGGAGTCTCCCTTAACTGACAGATTCAACAGGCTTTCCTTGCTTCTCCATCCCTTCGTGACCTTGAAAAGGCATTGACAACTAAATGAAAAACCTTCTTCTTTACCTGCCATGTGGCATTGCTTTAAGGATAAAAAACGTTATGAGATGCCTTTTATTTTCATTTGGACAAAAGCCTTTTTATGAATTAAAGTGCCATTACAGGGGAAGTACAAAATGGTAATTTTTTTTAACTGTTCATGTATGTGGCTTAGTATTTTTCCTAATTTCAAAGAATTTTAAAATTAATATTGATATTTTAAGCAAGTATTTATAAATATTTTGTACATGTATATTTTAATAAAATGTGATACAGGCATGTTTTAATAAAATTTACCTGTAATAAAGCCCTAAAAGGCAATATGCCATTATTTACTATTCCTTGTAAAACAGTACAACTTACTGTGCATTATACCACTCAAAGTATACATGCATTAATGTTCTTTTAACACTAATATTTTCAATTTAACCACAACCTGTGGCATTGTTTTGAAATCGGAATACATAAGAACACAACATACTTTGCATATGTCACTTATACTACTAGCACAAGTAAGAACAAAACCTCTCTTTAAACATGAAGAGTAATTTCAAAATGCTTCTCTCTTGTTTAGTTCTGAGCATACCAAAGTAGTTACCGCTGGAAGTGTTCTTAAGGAAACTGCACTCTGTAACAAGACCGTCTGGGTTCAAGACCTGGTGCCACCACTCCCTAGTGATCGTGGACAAATTGCTAAACTTGTATGTCTCAGTTTTCTTATCTGAAAAATGGGGATGATGATAACATGCATATCTCATGAGGTTGTTGTCAGGATTAAAAGCAAAAATTCCTGTAGATATTTAAAAACTGTTTCTTAGACAGTATATATCCAACTAGCTCTGTTATATAAGTCAATCACTTTATATAAATATAAAAATAACTAAAAATCAGAAAAATGTTATATATGGAGCATACTAAAGATGACTAAGCCCAATATGCTCATTTTACAGTCATTAAACAGGCTCAGAGTGGTAGAGGGACTTCTCCAAACTTACATGGCCATTTAGCAGCAGATCTGACACAGAACTCAACTGTCCTTACTTCTTGTCCAGCACACTCCAATACAACACTGGAGAATAACTGATTTCTAATTGACCTTTCAAATTAAGCAGGAACAAAATTAAGCTCTTTTGTTTGCTTAATCCTTTCAAAATTATTCATAACCTATAAGCGTGGTCCATACATTACATATCTAATGTATTTTTTTGCAGCCACACTAACATGTATGGCTAATGATCCTTTAGCAGAGATACCACAATCTTTAGAATGACTGAAAACACCAAGAAATATAAATAAGCCAATCTGGAAGCCATTTTTGCCAAGAGAATCTGATGCCTTAAATCTTACTTACCTTTTTCAGCCATTATTCCTGTTCTTGGGTTGCTTGGTCAGAGCCAGGCTTACCTCTTCCTTATTGTTACCCAGTCTCTTTGAACTTTAAATAGAGAGCTATCTGAGGAGCGTGGCAACTGCCTCTCCCCTGGCTGCCAATTGTCTGCAGAGTGATGTAAGTCATTGGAAAGCAGAACTCCTCTGGCTCTTCTTTATCCTGTTATTATGGAGGAAACAAGGGGCTACGTGACGTAAACAATTAAGTAAGCTGAGTTACCCTAATGCAGAGATATGCAGATTTTTAATACACATAATGCTTTCAGGTGACATGAAGAAAATGTTCAGTAAAGGGGGTGTACAGACTGAAAACGATACTGGAACTAGACAAGTTCTATCAAGGAGAGAGGGTGATATATTGGAAAGACAGGACTTTGGTGTTAGAGAGACCTGGGTTCAAATTCCAGCTCTACTTTTTCTGCAATGAAAGCCAAGTTGCTTAACTTGGGTATCAGCTTCTTTAATTTTAGAATGAGGATAATAATTCTTAGCCATGGGAGTTGCATAAAGACGAAATGAAAAAGTTACGTGAAATAGAGACAGTTCTTTATTACACTACAGATGCAAAAGATAAAATAAATGAAATGGTGCCCCTTCCTTTGAACTATTCTAAAGACAGAAAATGTTATTATAAATGTACTAGAGACTAAAACAATAAAGATTCTGTGGCATGGCCTAGAATTTTCAGAGAGCATTCATAAGCTTGTTGTTATTAGCAATGTATAAAAATAGGACATTTCATTTTTCAAAGTCCAACCTGGTTTATGTAACATGACCTAGACTATTATCTAGAATAGATTCTCATTGGAATAACTTTAATTTCAGAGTCTGGATGGAAAAGTTTTCAAAGTGACCCTGCAAACAACTTCAAAAAAAAAAAAAATCCATTATAAGATTAAGGGAGTCTACCTCTGAAGATAGGTCTTGGCTGATTAAATCCATCTCTACAGAGGTCCAAGAGTGAAGTTTTCCTGAAAATGACCATGTCTCATTACTGCTCAGAATCCGTCAATGGTTCTCCATCCCCTAGAGAATAAAAGTCTGAACTCCTTGTTTAGACACCCAGAAAGCCTCATCTCTCTACTCTCCCATCTGCAATGATGTTTCAGCCGTTTTGAACTTCTCGCTGTTATATGAATTCAGTTCCACACCCACAAGCAAGGAGAACATTTGATTTTCCACCTCAAGTAATAACACCTATAGATTAGAGTGTGTAGCCAACAATTTGGCTTGTTTATGTCATTTATGCCAAGTTGTTTTCTCTCTTTCTCAATATACTTCAATATACTGTTTAATATTGAAAAGAATGCCTGAATGTACCAGAGAAGCTATGTATTGTCTATGTAATAAAAATCCCTTGCTTATCTGGTAAAGTTGGATATTTTTTAATATTAATAATAATATATTTTAAAAAGTTTAATTAAGGGCAAGCAAGAGACAGAGACAGAAAAAAGCAAAATAGTCATTGATCTCACATAATTATGAAAATTTTTAATTAAATAGGTTCAAATGAACACTAATTATCTTAAGAAAAAGCACATTTAAAAGAAACAATGAGGTACCCACAAAGAGCACAAACTAACATATACACTAGAGTAAAATAATTTGCCTAAAATGTATGAAAATAGAACATATGAAAAGGTTTCTTCATTTTAAACATCCATTACCATTTCAATTATCTTAAGCTTTCTTATTTGGTATAAAATTGACTATTATTAACATTATTACTATCAATTTGGAATATGAGAGGGATTGTTTTATAATTCATCATTTATTTTTCTTCCTTTCTATAGAAAGGGAAGGAAAGAAAAAACTAATTTAATGAACATGAATTGCCTAGACTTCAGTAAAGGGTTCAATCTAGAATCCCATTTGCTGGGCATCCCATCAGTAAATTAAAAAAATACATATATAAAATATTTATTTAAAAAATGTTTTATTCATTAATAAACTGGTTTTGCTTCAAACTCATAATTGCAAGGGCCTATATTTGACCAATTTCTAATCTTCCTCATAGGACATACTAATTAGAAACATTTTCTACCTCCTCTTTGCATACTCTTTTCAAGGTTTAGCTCTCAAATTTCTTAGTCTCAAGGCAACACAAGATTTTTCTAGGGTACTGGAGATAAAAATTCAAATATTTGATTCCTAATTCAAGATAAATCAAAATTCCTCACTTTTCAAATACTTTCGAACCAGCACTATCTGGAATTGCAGACCTGAGTATGGTAGATGCTCAGTGGATTTGGACATCTGGCTGACTGCCTAGATGGCTGGGTGGGCGGGTGGAACAATAAAGGCAATACAACGTAGCTTAGTTTGCACTCTAAACAAAGGTTTACTTATGGCAATACTTAAAGAAATATTAAGTAATAAAATGATCTTAACTATATGTAAGCCTCATATCTTCATATGGACAACACTTTACGATGTATTCAATTAGTGATAACACTAGAATAAACTGTAAATCAGGAAATGATCAAACAAAAGAGAATGACATCAGCAAAATTGGAGGATTAAGGGCCTCCAAAATTTTTCTCCTCCATAAGAACACTAGGAAAACTGGCTACAATTTCTGAATCAATTTTTCAGAATTCTGGAAACTAATCCAAGGCTTGCAACAATTGGGAGAGCCTGAATCTCAGTAAGAATAGCAAGTTTTGTGATGTTTTAATTTGTCCTATTCCTATCTCCCCCATCTCCAAATTCTCCACAGTAGCTTTGAAAACCAATTTCCTACAATCTCAGTGAAAACCAGCAGCCTAGCAGCCACCAGATGGGACAAAGTAGGGTAAAGCTCTCTTTCTAAGTCTCATCTTCAGAGAATTGTCATTGTTTGATCTGGTGGTTCTATCAAATATCCCACTTGTAAAGCTGTCTATATTTGACTAGACTCAGAGCTTATTCAGTGTGAAAAGTACCTGCTCCCAGAGCATTTGTTGAAAACCATTAGAGCCAATTATTTAACATCATGTCTGCCTGGATAGCAGTTGGCGTGAACAATAGGCCAACTAAAAAGTTTAAAAGGGGAAGTTGGGGAATGTCCATAGGGGCTTTGAAAAGCTTTACATATCCCTGGGAATCTAGAAGGCTATGTGCATATGTTCAGCTGTGTGCATGCCCACAGCCACAGGCATGCTTAGGAAAGGCTTAAAAAGGCCCTAAATTTTCACCTCTGGATAACCTAGAGGCTCAAAGCAGGAAGTAAAGAGTAAGGTAGGCTTGTCAACTACCTGGATGAGTGTTAAAGGTATGGCCCAACACACACACAGAGTCCATAGTCAAGTCTACAAGACATATTGGTTCCAGGCATTTAAAGAAGTCTTTGTCCAATCATTAGCTGACAACTAAGCTAACTGAGCAGAAACTTTAGTGGCCCTCATACAACAAAGAATACAGATTGTATAAAATCAGTTCAGAATGTTGATAAATAAATGACCAATAATAATAACAACAAACAGCAAAACAACAAAGTCTTAAAAGAAGGAAAAATATGATTTTAAGAGTTGCCAATTTATATTAGTTAAAATGTCCAATTTTCAACAAAAAGTTATGAGACATGCAAAGGAACAAAAAAGTATGGCCCATACGCAGAGCTAAAAAAAGTTATCAAAAGTAACTATTTCTGAGACTGTCCATAAATTTGTGTGGCAAAGATTTTAAATCAGCTATTTTAACTATTCTCAAGTAACTAAAAAAAAATTATGAAGACGATGTCTCAGCAAATATCAGTAGAGAGATAAAAATTACTTTAAAAAGACCAACAAATTCTGAAGTTGAAAGGTATAATGAATGAAATGAAAAATTTACTACGGGGGCTCAAGAGCAGATACGAATAGGCAGAAAAAAGAATCAGTGAATTTGAAGACAGGTTGATTGAGATTATCCAGTATAAGGAACAGAAAGAAGAAATAATAAAGAAAAATCAATACAGCCTTAGAGACCTGTGGAATACCATTAAGCATATAAACACATGTATAATGGGGGTCCCAAAAGAATACGAAGAAAGAATAGGATAGAACAGATATTTGAAGAAAATATAAAGAAAGTAACAGACAAAATGTTCCAAATTTGTGAAAAACATTAATGTACATATTCAAGAAGCTCAATTAATTCTAAGTAGGATGAATTCAAAGAAACTCCCAACTAAGCACATCATAGTCAAACTGTCAAAAAACCCAAGACATAGAGAATGTTGAAAGTGACAAGAGAGAAATGACTCATTACATGAAGAGATCTCCAATAAGATTAACAGCTGATTTCTCAGTAGAAACCACAAAGCCCAGATGGCAATGGAATAATATTCAAGGGAAAAGATTCTCAACTAAGAATTCTATATCAAGAAAAACTATTTTTAAAAACTGAAGAAAAAATTATAACATTCCCAGATAAACAAAAACTGAGATAATTCGTTGCTAGCCAAGTCTGCCCTAAGAAAGATTAAGAGTCCCTTCAGAATGAAATAAAGAGACACTAGACAGTAACTCAAATCTACATGAAAAAATAAAAAGCACCTCTATAGGTGACTACATAAATAAAAAAGACAGTGTAAATGTGTTTTTTGTTTGTAACTCTTTTTTTTTCCTCCTAATTGATTTAAAAGACAACTGCAATTATTATAAATCTGTGTTGGTGGCACACAATATATAATGATGTAATTTATATGAAAATAACAAAACAAAAAAGGGGGCAGGGAATGAAGCTCTGTGAAAATGAAGTTGTCATATAATATTGAAATTAAGTTGGTATTAATCTAAACTAGATGGTTATAAATTAAGATGGTCATTCTAATCTCCAGAGCAACTGCTGGGAAAATAACTCAAAAAATATATAGCAACAGAAATTACAAGAGAATTAAAATAATACACTAAAAAATACCAATTCACATCAAAAATAGCAAATAATGGAGAAATAGAGGAACAAAAAAACAACATACATAAAACAAATAGCAAATGTAAATTCTGCCTTATAAGTAATTACAATAAATTTAAATGATCTAACCATTTAAATATAAGACAGAGATGGCAGAATGAATAAAAAAGTTGTCTAACTATACACTGTCTATAACAGACAGTTTAGATTCAAAAACACAAGTAGATTGAAAGCAAAAGAATGGGAAATGGTATGTCATATAAATCATAACCCAAATAGACCTGGAGTAGCTGTACTAATACTCAGATGAAATAGATTTTAAGACAAAAATTTTTACTAGAGACAAAGAAGTACATTTTATAATGATAAAAGGAACAATTATGAACATATATGCACTTAACAACAGAGGCCCAGAATACATGAAGCAAAACTGACAGAATTGAAGACAAAAATAGACAATTCAACAATAGTTGAAATAATATCCCACTTTCAATAATGGATAGAACAACTAGATAGAATATCAACAATGGGGAACTTCAACAACACTATAAACCAACTAGACCTAAGAGACATCTATTGTATGCTATACCTAACAATAACAGAATATACGTTCTCCAGAAGAAAATTTGGAAAGTTTACAAATTTATGAAAATTAAGCAGCAACATGCCTAAATAACCATGAATCAAAGAAAAACTAACAAGGAATTAGAATATACTTGAAATAAATGAAAACACAACATACAAAAACTTCTGTGATACATCAAAAGCAATGCTTGGAGAGAAATTTATAGCAGGAAAGGCCTATGTTAAAGAAGATCTTAAATCAATAACCTGAACTTCCACCAGAAAACACTGAAAAAAGAAGAGCTAGACATAAAGTAAGCAGAAGGAAGAAAACAATAAAGATTAGACAGTAAATTAATAAAATAGAAAAGAGAAAAACAATTTGATAAGATCAAGGAAACAAAAGTTGGTTCTTTGAAAAGATAAGCAAAATTGACAAACCTTCAGCTAGACTGACCAAGAAAAAAAGAGAAGAATCAAATTACTACAATTATTAGTATGATTCATTAGAATGAAAGAAGAGACCTAATTACAGAAATGAAAAGGATTGTAAGAGAATACAATGATCAATTCTATGCTAACAAATTAAATAGCCTAGATGAACTGGACAAATTCTTACGAAAACATAAACTAACACTACTGACTCAAAAAGAAATAGAAAATTTGAATAGACCTATAACAAGCAAAGAGATTGAAGTCATAATAAAAAAAAATTCCCACAAAGAAAAGCCCTGGGACAGATGGTTTTGCTAGTGAATCCTATCATACATTTTAAAAAGAGTTAACCCAATACTTCATAAACTCTTTCCAAAGCTAGAAAAGGTGTGAGCACTTCCCAACTCTTTCTATAAGGCCACTATTAATCCTGATAACAAAACCAAATGTATTATAAGAAAAGAAAATAGACCAATCTCTTGTAAATATAGATATAAAAATCTTCAACAATATATTAACAAACCAAATCCAGCAACATACAAAAAAATTATACACTATGACCAAATTTTTGGAGTTTATCCCAAGAATGTAAAATTGGCACAATATTCAAAGACCAATTAATATAATATACCATATTAATAGAATAATAAAGCACATGATCATTCTCAGCAGGTGCAGAAAAAAAATTTGACAAAATCCAACACACTTTCAAAATAAAAACACTCAACAAATTAGGAAGAGAATGGAACTTTCTCAACCTTATAAGGGGCATCTGTGAAAAACCCACAGGTAATGTCATACCGAATGGCGAAAGGCTGGATGCTTCCCTCCTAATATCATGAATAAGACAAGGATGTTCACTCCCACCACTTCTATTCAACATTGTGGTGAAGGTTCTCGCCAGGAGAATTAGGCAAGAAAATCAAGTAAAGGGCATCCAAATTGGAAAATAAGAAATAAAATTATCTCTGTTTTTAGTTAACATGATCTCACATACAGAAAATCCTAAAGAATCCAATAAAAAACTGTTGAAGATAATAATCATTTCAGCAAAGTTGCAAGATATAAGATCGAGACACAAATTCAGTTTTATTTCTACACATTAGAAATGAAAATTAAATTAAGGAAACAATGACATTTACAATAACATCAAAAGGAATAAAATATTTACAAATAAATTTAACCAAAAATGTTAAGACTTTGTACTCTGAAGTTTTATAAAACATTGCTGAAGGAAATTAAAGAAAACCTAAATAAATGGAAAGACATTCCGTGTTCATGGATTGGAACACTTAATATTATTAAGGTGGAAATACTACCTAAAGCAATCTACAGATTCAATGTATTTCTATCAAAATATCAATGGCCTAATTTACATAAATGGAAAATCAAATTCAAAAATTTATATAAACTTGCAAAGGACACAGAATACTCAAAACAATCTTCAGGAAGAAAAACAAAGTTGGAGGACTCATACTTCCTGATTTCAAAGCTTACTGCAAAGGCTACAGGAATCAAGAATGTGTGGTAAAGGCACAGACACATAGACCAATGAGGTAAAACTGAGAGTCCAGAAATAAACTCATACACTTATGGTCAATTGATTTCACCAGGGATGTCAAGACAATATAATTAGAAAAGAATAGTCTTTTCAATGAACGATGCTGGGATAACTGGATATCCACATGCAAAAGAATGAAGGTGGACTTTCACCTTATATCATATACAGAATACAAAATGCAATGCCTAAATGTAAGAGCTAAAACTATTAAGCCATGATAAGCAGGGATAAAGAGGAAGGAGAAGCAACATCTATAAAGAGCCAGACGTCTCTTGTGCATGTTCCCATGGTCATTCCAAGGGTCGTCTTAGGGGGGCCATATTAATATCTACTGATCCTCAGGCCAGGACGAAGGGGGGCTCTAGGAGTCCATTTTTCAACTCTCATTCATTTCTCAACCTGCTTCTGATGATTTCAGCCTGCATTTCTCCATTAAAACAACCTTTGTCTAAGATCGCTAAGATCTAAGATCCTGTGACTTCTGTGTTGCTAAAGTCAATGGAAATTTTTCAGTCTGATATTACTTGACCTCTTGGCATTGCTTGACTCCATTGGTTACTTTCTCCTTGAAATTCTCTCTTCTCTTGGCTTCTGTGGCATCAAAGTCTTCTGATTCTTTCTATTTTTGATTGTTTATTCTTGGTCTTGTAGGTTTATCCTCAACTATCCATCATTAAATATTAGTTTCTCAATAAACACATCAGAACAAAGCTTTCATGACAATGGAAGATGAAAAGAAGAAAGAACTGATGAGTTAAAGTACTAAGTTACGTGCAAACACAGAATCTTGGAAGTCCTTCCAGGGCCAGCTTCATGGGTGCAATCTGTATAGTCATTTAGGGGCCCATGCTGGAAAGAGTCCCATGCTTGTTCTAAAGCTCTGCTGTCAGTGTCTTGAAATTCTTAATAATTTTAGCTTTGAGGGCTGGGTGCCGTGGCTCACTCCTGTAATACTAGTATTCTGGGAGGCCGAGGTGAGCTCAGGAGTTCATACCAGTCTGAGCAAGAGCAAGACTCTGTCTCTATAAAAAATAAAATAAGTAGCCCAGTTTGGTGGTGCATGCCTGTATTCCCAGCTACTCAGGAGGCTGAGGCAGGAGGATCACTTGAGCCCAGGAGCTGGAGCTTGCAGTGAGCTGCAATGATGCCACTGGACTCTACCCGGGGCGACAGAGTGAGACTCTGTCTCAAAAATAATAATAATAATAATAATTTTATCTTTGAACTCGTGTTTTGTTAGTTAAGTTTATTAGGACAATGGAGCACATACATGAACAGAGGTGATATTCCAGGGAGGCAGTAAGTTTGTGCTACAGTGGTCCAGCAGCAACCTACACATACGTGGGCTCAGGCTGCAGGCCCAGAAAACAGCATACACAAAGCAGTTGGCCCCACATAAATGCCAGTGCCTGGGACAGTCCAGAGCTAAGGGGATGCCGGGCTGGGACCTGGGCACAGAATGGTAGCAGCGATGGCAGCAGGGATGCCAGAACAGGAACTGCTCATGCATAGGTGGTAAATTTCAGCAATAAATTATGGAATCCTCAGTTTTAAAAACTGCTCAACCTTGCAAGACAAATATATCCACAGGCGTAGAAATAGAAATTAAATTTCAAGATTGTCATGTTTGATGGAAAATAACACTGCTATCATATGAAGCATTGGATAAACTAAATATTAATGAGGCAAACAATTTTAAAATTAATTTTTCCTTGTAATTGAAGATCAGCATAGAATTCATAACAGATGTTTTGAAATATATTCAAATTAGGAAGTTTCTTGTACAACCTCCACAAGTTACGGAAAATGTCAGAGGAAATATTGAAATGCCATTGTATAAATTTACTTTTGAAATTAAATTCAAACTTACTCAAAACTGATTTGTATGGACAGCTAAATCTTTTCCTAGAGAAAACAAGAGTAGTGAACTCTAGATGTACTAAAATTTATATTTTGATATAATTTATCAACAACGTATTCCAACATTGTCACAGCTTATAAAGTACTCTTAATAGCTTCAGTAACAGTTGCATTAGCAGAAAGATCTTCTTAAAACTAAAATTATAAAAATTTGTGAAGAGCAATTCATGCTGTTTTCAATTGTGTAGATTAAAAACAAAGTTGCTGGCCAGGAGCGGTGGCTCACGCCTGTAATCCTAGCACCTGGGAGGCCGAGGCGCGTGGATTGCTTGAGCTCAGGAGTTCGAAACCAGCCTGAGCAAGAGCGAGACCTCGTCTCTACTAAAAATAGAAAGAAATTAATCGGACAACCAAAAATATAGAAAAAATTAGCTGGGCACAGTGGCACATGCCTGTAGTCCCAGCTACTCGGGAGGCTGAGACAGTAGGATTGCTCGAGCCCAGGAGTTTGAGGTTGCTGTAAGCTAGGCTGACGCCACGGCACTGTAGCCCGGGCAACAGAGTGAGACTCTGTCTCAAAAAAAAAAAAAAACAAAGTTGCTAAAAATATAAATGTTCATTATCTAATACCTGTAAATGAATTTGCAAAAAAGTGAGCCAGAAAAAAAAAAATCTTATGAAGATGTCATATTACTAAGTATTATTATATATTGTACTGCATAAAATTAAAAAAGCTTTATGTCTTGGTATGTTTAATGTCTTTTCGTTGTTTTTGTTTTTTTTAACAAAGGGCCCCAAATTTTTGTTTTGTACTAGGCCCTGCAAATTTTGTAGCCAGCCCTCATTCCTTTCATAAGGGAAGGAGGAGGTGGAATAGCAAGAAAGCTGGGCCTTCCATATCCCTTTTTCCCTCATTTTCTTTAACCATAGCATTTCTCTTTTATGTGCATCATATCTGGTGATTGTGGTGCCAAAAAGTTTGGAAACTTCCCATTTAATCCAACCACACATACGGGAAAGAGTAAACTAAAGCAAAGGAAGGTGAGGTGACTTTCCTATCGTCAGACACTGTCTCCCAACTCCTAACCTTCCACCACCATGCTGCTTCCTTGGTATTCATGACATCATGCTGACATAACATGTTCAATGATTGCATGTGAACCGTGACATGATGCGTTCAGGGGTTATGTATAGATCTCTTTTTCTGAGGCCTAGTTTGAAGGCTCCTATTATTAGCCTACTTTAAAGCATAAAAGTTAAAAACATTTTTCAGATGGATGCCCAAATGCAAGCATCTATTTCTTATTCCAAGAGATAGTCCCTAAACTTATTACAACTTGCAAAAAATAATATTTCCATGTCATAATTTTATATAGTGCAACATATAATAATACTTAATAATGTGATATCTTGATTATCATAAGCCATTGCTGCCAATTTTCCTATCTTGCAAAGCAGTTAATAGAATATGCTTTCAGCCTAAATCTTTCTATTTTCCTAATGTTTCAATATAGAAAAAGACAGAGGTAAAAATGAAGTGCTGTTTCAATGTCATTTTTAATGCAATATTCATGTTCTTGGAGTCTGTGGTGTCAGCAGTCTCCTCTACAGCAGACACAAAAGGTGTTACTACTTCAGACAGATATTTATTGACTGAGTTGGATAGTTTTGCCATCCAGAGAATCCTTATGCCTCGGAGATGTCTTGGCTGTGAAAGAGAATTATCTGCATAAACCTAATAGATTCCAACATTCTTTAAAAATAAAAGACAAACTAACTCACTGCTGAGTTCTAACGAAGGACTGAATACAGGACTGTGAGTTGCAGTGACTCAGGTTCAAATCTCTGCTCCACTAGCTAATATTTGTGGGACCTGGGTCTAGGTTACTGCTAGAAAAATTCTCCAAACTTGGAAATGAGGCCAAAAAATAAGGCAAATCCTTTCAATAGCATATGGTTACAAAGGCCCTCAAGGATTGTATAGATCTGTACTTAATTCACCTAATTTTTACTATTGATTTAAGGGTCCATACTTAGAGAATTTACTTGTTAATTTGTAGATTTCTGTCCAGTAGAAATGCAAATAATTTCCATCCAAGGGAACAGACAATCCCAAATATTGATGGCCTAATGCACATTAACCAGTTTTATATCTACTTCAGCAATTTTATCTTAATTGCTGATAACTACCACAGCTTCTCAAGTACTCTTTGACTGTTCATAACATCTCACTTGTTGTCATTAATTAATCAGTTCAATGAAATATTTGACACATGTCCTTCTTATATTTGCCTAAGAGTTATGATTTTATCCTTTTGAAAATTATACTTTAACATGACTTAACTCTCTTTGCCTCAGTTTCTTTATCCATGAAACAGAAATGGAAAGGCCTACTTTATAGGGTTGTTGTGAGAATTAAGAGACAAGGTATGTAAGGCACTTAGCACAGAATCCATGGTTAAATACGTGTGCCTGAGGCCTTAAGCTTTGGCTGTGAGTTTCTAGAGAGGGCACGAAGGCAGCTGCAATCAGGGATGTGGTCCAGTTTATCACTGGTCATCTTGGGCTCCTTTCCTAAACACCCACATGCACTAGATTTTACAAACTTGACTGAAACGACTTGTCTGCTTCTATAATCACATTCTTTAAACTCTTGTTTACTGACCCTCTGCTAATTATATACCTCGTACCTCATGGAAATAATGTTCAGTGGCAACTACATGTAGATGGCAGGGCTAGGTGACCTTCGTCACTGGAAACTTTCCATTGCTTGTTTCCAGTAGGACTTAGGCGGGAATAAGGTTTAAAAAGCTCATAATACTGTCAATTAAGTAAATTTAAAGCAAAAGACAAGAGGGGTTCTTCTCAGAAACTATTCATTAGCATTTCCATGTCTAAAATGGCAAATTTTTCAAGATGTAGAAGGGTGACATCAGAGATGACATTTTCAGTGAAAAATGTGCTGAAGAAATAAATTCAGTTGTAAACACATTCTGTAAACCATCTCCTGTAATGTGTGTACCTCCTTGAGAGCTCTCAAAACTAGAGAATCCTCATATATTTGAATTTCTAGTATGTCTTTTTTGCCACCCAAATATATATATCCTTTCCCACCTCACACCCCAAATAAAAGAATCCCCAAATTTACCTGTTAAGAGTCTAAGTACATCTTAAAGGCTGAGGAAGCCTGGCTAATTCTCTGCATGTGTTGCCAAAGTTATTACTGCTGGGAGCTTAGGTTGAGCCCCCCGCGATCCCCAATGTTTTGAAACTCTGTATACAGAACAGGAGAATGCCACTCCTATCCAACACCCATTCTGTGCAATCTTTAAGAAATGTAAATATAGGATTGAGTAGCAGAAAAACATAGAAGACAAATAGCTAAATAATAGCATTGTATGAACTACTCAGAACTCCTAAATAAACTGTTTACAATCCTAAAGTTGTTAGCTATAAAAGAGCAACTTAACAAAAACCTCAAAGGGGTGAATAATCACCATGCTTGAAGAACAGAACCACTTGCACAACCTGCGCTTAGGTACAAGAACTGCATTGTTCTCCACCCTTTGGACATGTGTGCAGTCCCGAAGGACCTGTCCTCTCCTTGTGGCTGGTAGGACAGCAGTAGCCCAGCACAGGGCTCTCCGGAGAAGGGGCACCAATTTACCTCACAGGGCAGAACAGGAGACACCACAGAATCTAAGAGAGCCACTCCAGGGCCACCTCTGTCCCCTATGCCCAACCCTTCTCATCTGACTACTGGTTTCTGAAACTGTTACAATAGATGACAAAATCTTTCACTTTATAATTAGAGTTAAAACTTAAAGATTTTCACTTTTATCTTTATTGTACACTAAATTTCTCTGTGATATATTTGAATCTATTTTTCTAACATTTTATTATGAAATTTTCAAGCATACAGCAATATTAAGATAATTTTATGTAATTATATAATTTTCCATATATGCAACCCTCTAGTAATCTTATTTTCTGAATTTTCAGATTTTCTGATTTGGCTCAAAATAGATTACAGATATCAGCACACTTCCTTCCAAATGCTTTAGTATATATATCATTAGAGTCCAATAATTTTTTGTGGATTTTTCTTTTGAGAGAAACTTTGCATGCAATGAAATGTACAAATCTTAACTGTACATTCACTGAGTTTTTACAAATGCATACATCTTTATAACCCAAACTCCTATGAAGATATAAAACTGAATCTATTTCTTTGACTTGCTAGCTTTTAACCAATGATCTGGCTTTTCATGCCCTAGTAACAATGTGTTTTAAATATCCCAGCTTTATACTATGTTTTAAAATCTTCATGCCTCTTTCCCTTCATTACTCTTATTTTCAGAATTATTTTGGCTATTCTGACATGTTTAATTTTCCTCTTGAATTTTCAGATCATTTATTTAATTCCAAAAAAAAAAGAAGGCTCCTGTTGTTATTTTTAATTGACTTACATTAAGTATAGAGATTAATTTAGGGATAAGTGAAATGTTGTAATATTCAGTTTACCCTTCCAAGAACAGGAGATGCCTTTGCATTTAGTCAAGCCTTACTGCATGTCCCTCAGTCATGTGTTAGAACTTTCTTCACAAAACTCTTGTACATTTCTTGTC